>JBBPSI010000031.1:0-176892 GCA_038093515.1 Butyriboletus loyo | reverse complement strand
CAAGCAGCGCCTCTTCCGGAGGCAGCGTCGCCATCACGTCAGATCCTGAGTCCTCGGTTAATCAAAGTTGAATCATGCCCGAATCCCGCGTCCATTTGAGCGAAACCTTGGAGAAACCCTGGCGTCCAGAAACGCTCGTGTAACCTGGCAATCGTATGCATGGCCATGACACACTCGAAACCAATTGAAGTGGGCGGGATACCATCCGGTTGACTTCCTTGTTTGGCCCAGCGATCGACCTCATCAGGACTCGATGATGACTACAGGCACGCGTGCCTTGCGATCTATCATAGCACCCGCCGCTTCACCTCATTTCACCCCCTTCAAACACTACTGTCCAAAACCTTTCCAAAACGGAATCGCAATCCAGGGGGGAAGAGTCTGGAAGAGTCTACTCAAGACAAGAAGCTTCCGAACCGCGTACCTGTAGCGAGAGGCACACACCCGGAAATGATACATATATGTAGGCGGATCACGTCGAGAACATGGTACGCGTATGACACTGCTGGTGTTTTTCTTGAGCAAGGAACCTGAAAGTGAGACTCGGAAGAGCTGTTTCCACGTGTCCGTACCCGTCGTGCGCGCGTGCTCTGGTCCCGGATGTGACATCTTTCGGGTGCGCTCGTTTACTATTACTAAGTCGAGGATGGGGATGAGGATGAGGATGGCCAATGGCCGACTTCCTCCCCTTGAATTCGCTATCTGCACGATGCATCTAGTAACTAAACGTCTCCCCGTTCCTTACGTACACGCCGGTGAGATCGAACAATCAATGCAGGTGAATGGGAGTGAACCGCCCCCCCCCTAGACCAGGCCTCAAACTCGAGTCCCGCCCTGCCAAGCGAACCGTGATACAGATCCGACCGATCGTTCGGAGTTCGCTGTAACTGTCTGCATTCAGCCATCATGATTTCGGGATTCAACCGATATCGTTTCACACATCTCCCACACACATCCCACACACACACACATCACTGCAAGTGCAGTCGAAACCTCGAAACGCAACCCCATTGCCAGCATAGCACATAGATCTGGAACCTCGTCACGCGATTCTTGCACACGCACGAGGCACGAGATGACCGGTCGTTAATCAAGCACTGGCAACGTCCGAGTCCATGCGGACGCCTTCATCCGTTACCATGGTGTCTAACGTCGACTGCGACAAGCAGAACATGTATCACGCACTAGGGACCACTCGTGACGACGGTGTGATCAAGGGACGCATGATGGATAAACGTACATGTAGATGTATATGCCAAACGTACAATCTTAGATACAACAAGTAGGAGTGAGCAAAAATGATCCCCACCGTGAAGAGTAAGATCGCGTAAGAGAAGACCGGGGATGTGAACGAGAAACCACACGTGGGAGGGGGAGAATGTCAGCAAAAAATGAACGCGAGATATGAGGACAAGAAAGAGAGCTCCATTTATTGTTAGACGGATCGAAGGAGAAGGAAGCTTATCGCGTCTAGATCCACTGCCCAAGAGAATGAAAAAAATATAATGGTTTAGGAATGAATCAAATCAAAGGAGGAGTTTGGAAGGGTTCAACGCCTGAGATGAACAGGTGGGGGCGAATCGTGGGTCGGCCCATTGACGTCCTACCTACAATCAAGAAAAAACCTGGTCAGGTCGGTTGACGTGAGAAAGACGTGCGTTGGATCATGAGAGACGTAATGTGAGCAGTAAGTAATAGAACTGGCGATAACATTGCTTAGACAGAGTCCTATGCTGGATTGGTACGGTAGGGTTTGGGTCGTTGGGAAGGAACTGGTGCCTGAGCAAAAAGGGACAGTCGGTCGAACGATGAAAATTGGCATCTCGTGTCCTTACCCATAGATCTGGCTTGGCAGAAAAAGAAAGGGCTACAAAAGTTTGGATTGTTTGAGATGCCTTCGCACGACCATGTCTCGCACTGTGATTCAATGAGTGTGCATTCCACTCTCACGCGTGAGAAGATAGCTCACCGCTTGCGAGGATGCCGGCAGTAGTCGTGGTGTCCTACCAAGGATTGAATCTCAGCTCAGCGGGTATTTCATGTCAGGGGCATTGCCTACCGTGACAGAGGTACTGAAACCATAAAACTTCCGAGGTAGAGGAGAGTACTCTCGGTGGATAGCGCTGAACTTGCTCCGAAAGTCTGAGGGACCTGATGAGTCACACTTAGGCGGGAATGCAACGATTGGACCAACATTTGGATGCTGTATCCAAGTCATTCGAGCGATCACCATAGCTGCGGACATATTTGGACAACCGGATGCCCGAGTTGAGCTTGGCTTCAAGGATGTCGCATTTGTTTAGGAAAAGGACCAGATCAACATTGGCTAGGAGCTTGTTCGAACAAACGGCTTTCCAGAGCAACACGCTATCCTCCTAGAGGCCATTTAGAATTACGCACTTTGCGAAGCGAAGTCCTCACCAATCTGTTCACACTTCGGTCTTCTGCAAGAACCTGGTCGAATCCAGATATGGGAGCAAGGAATATGATAGCATCCACTGAGGCAACATTGCCATCAAAAGGGTACGAATAATGTCAGGATGAAGACGTACCATCGTCAAAAAAGGGTACCCATGTCGCTGAGAGAGACTATGAGTGAGTTTGTCAAGTTGAGATAGAGATATCCCACCTCTCTAGAACAAAATCCTCTTTAGCCAGAAGTTTCTCAAGGATCGCAGTACACACCTGCGACCGAGAACCCCCGACGTCGACTATTCTCCACTCGGTACCCTGCTCACGGCCAGCAGCGGCTTCCATTTCACATCTGTATTCCGAAACACCGACGGTTTTCAGACGAGCTCGCAGAACGTCGTCTGACACAACACAGTGAGAACGTCGACGGCGCCTTAGGTGTGGAGCTTACCATCAGAAGGGATGTAATCGAGTGTCGTGACACGATGCACGTCGTTCAAGAAGCTGAAAAACGGTTGGTATACGGTCGTCGCGGAAAGTGAAGTTGGATGTTACAATCCTGGAAGCTCTTCCAATCTTATCTTGTGCTGCCGAAGTACCTCCCGGACGACCCTGTTGTTCCAAAGGGCTATTATATCATCACTGCAGGAGTGAAGGACTTCTTGTGCTTCGTCTCGCGTGGTCATGCCAGTATCTCCTAACGAAGTCGGTCGGCCGTCTCTGCGAGAACTTTTAACGAGGGCGCCTTTCCAGGTAGCGCCAGGTCGGACAAACACTTCCTGTGTCCGCCATGAGCGCTCGAGACTTGGGCTACGGTGTGATTGGTATGGACTGAAACTGGCGCCACCGGCAAAGGAGGCAACGTCGGCTTCGGTTGGTGGGACCAGTTTAGCAATGAGGAGTGCCTCGATATGTCGAAGTGGTGTGAGACGCATTCGGAGCAAGTCCATTTCGTGGGGTATGTGTGGGGTATCGTCGTCGCTGTCCTCGCCTCCACTGTCAATGGGGGGAGGACGTGCATTTGAGAGTGCATCCATGATGGTCCGGACGGAGCGAACGACGTTGAGTTGAATGACACTGCGCCATAGAATGCGCTCTTCACGAAACGCGGACGGGGTGTACAACCTCTGAAAGTCTGGTGTGGAAAGGGTCAGCAGCGGAAAGGAGGGTTGGTTTGCGACTGACGCCTGAGGGTGGTAGATTTGCCTGGTGTGTTGAATGGAATCGGTCAGGGCGGAGCAAGGGTGTGAAGGCGACGAGGACATGCCTGACTCGCTTTGGCCAAGAAGAAGGAGCCTGACGACGCTCTTCTTCTTTTGCTGCTGACGTTCTGCCTTGATAGACTCGTCGATCTGATGGCTTATTCTTTGCGCTTCGGCCTCCTGGGCGAGTCGGATGACGCGGTCTTCTTCAGTCTCGCCTGGGGGTGGTTTGAGGAGCTCGTCAAGGGGGTCGTACTCTAAGTGGGACTTGCTTCCTGAGGGCATGGTGGTGGTAGGACAAGAGGAGAGTTGACCCGGCAGCGAGGGCCAGGCACGCCAATTTAAGTGTTACACTGTGCTGGGCACACTTTGCCAAGAGCGGTCGCAAGGGCAACCTAGGGTATCGAAAATAAAATAAAAAGCGATCGGTATGTTCAGGTCCGACTAGGGCACTGCTAAAATGCGCTAGCTGCGCATCTCATAACGCTTGGGTTGCTGGATCGCCTGCCCGTGCCGTGTGTACTTTGCGCACCCAAACTCCACCCCAAGACCGAGCGATGACGGCTTGTGCCTGGCGTGTGCTGATTATAGGACCGTTTCGCTTTATGCGAGGCAGAATATTTCAAGGCACGCCTGCCTCGTGGGGCGATTACGAAAAAAAGATGGTGCGTTCTTCCATCCAACGGCACCGTCTGCGAGAAGGTGCAGTTGCGTCCGAGCCCGTCTTCTTGGGTGTGGGTAGACGACCCGATCGTCGGGCTGCCATTCGCGACCTGGCTAGTACATCTCGGCCATCTCCAGTCCGACTGGCCGTCACGAACAGAAATGCAATTAGCGCCGCACGTCATGTGTCATTTCGATGGACCCAAGCTTATCGGGGAAAAGTGTTTCAGATACCTCAGGCACTCGTTTCCTTGGTGGATATCCCGGCGACTAGGAATCAGGTGGCCCAATACTACAACACCCAACGAGAGCTGCACCTCAGGCTGCACGGTGGCGGCGGACGTGCGATGCAATCCCCGAAACCCCTCGGTCATGATATTGACGATTAGCAGGAGTGGTTAACACGGGCCAGTGGTTGGGATCAGCAGGAACGGATGTGTGATCGTGTGCCTGCCCTGCCAACTTGCCAACTTGCCAACTGTCATTGTCCCCGACCCATCATTTCGAACAGGCCGCCGGACTGCAGTAACCCCTTCTGACAAATCTCGTTTACCGTCATACGGGCCCCTGCAGCAGAATCAGGAGCCATTTATAAATCTGACGAAGCCAGGATATTATAAGAACATTCTCTCCTCCGACCGGAACACCCGTGTCAGTCGATAACACTTGTCCGGGAAAAACCAAGGGCTCAGTACTCCTTGTTCCCTTTGCATGCTCGCGCCAAAACTTAGTATTGAATCAGTCCTCCAGACCAGATGGTGTCTGGGGGTCGCTCGATCGAGTCATTCGCAGTTGCCGCCCAAGCCCTGAATCCCATAAAACTTTCCATCTTCAGTCAGAATCCCCTTGCAGCTGACTCGATCTTGCGAGAGAGTTGTGCCTGTTGTCCGACGACAACGTTCCGCGCTCAAGATTTACTCACTGACCTAGCCAACCCTTGCAAACTAGTTCTCACATTTTTCATATCTTCTGACCGTGCCATGTCGGATTCTGGCATAGATCAGCACTCTCTATCCCCTCCCAGCTCACCTTCAACGCCTCCGACCTCACCGCCATCAACGCCTCCTAATCTGTACCAGAATACCACTGACCCCTCTGCACGATGGCTTGTCCAAAAATTTGGAGGTACCAGCGTTGGAAAGTTTGCGGTCCAGATTGCAAAGAATATCATCTTGTGCGTCCACGCATCGTCCTGTCCGTGCACCGATAAACTGATCCTTGGTGACAGAAACTACATCGATCAACACAAAATCGCTATTGTCTGTTCGGCACGTTCAGGTTCTACTAAAGCACTCGGAACGACAAACCTGTTGCTCAAAGCCTCTTCCGAGGCGAAACAGCGACCATCGACCAAGGCACACTCTGGATCTGAGCCGATGACGCCCGTGACCAACGGGTTGTTTAGGCGACCTTCCGAGGGCTCTTCACCCCGAACACGCAGTTCATCTCCGAATTCCGTCGCCTTCTCGTTCACGCCTTTGAATGAACCTCAGTCAGGACAGAACCTGCCCGAGTTCTGTGCTACCGTCGACCTTATCCGTTCCGAACATTTAGCAGCAGCCAAAGCCTCCATCGAGACACCCGAAATTTTACAAGAAATCGAAGCAGAAATACATCGCGATTGTGATTCGCTTCGTGCGTTCCTGCTTGCGGCGCAAGTGCGGTCGATTATATGTCCACGTTGGCGCCTTGATCTCACGGTCCACGTTTGTTCATTTTAGGTAATCGATGAGGTGTCTCCTCGATCCCAAGATAGCATTATTGGCTTTGGCGAGCGGTTAGCATGCAAGCTTATGACGGCCATCATTCGGGATCAAGTAGGTTATACATAGTATCCACGGTTAGGATTGATCACATCGGTATATTTATCTTTCAGGGCATAGATGCCGAATATGTCTCACTGGAAGACATCGTGCCTATCACTGATGATGGTGATCTCCACGCACAAGGACCTTTGGATCAAACCTTTTACGATTCCGTCGCTGCCGCAGTCGGGGAACGCATAAAAGCATGTGCCCCGAGAGTACCTGTCGTCACTGGTACGTATCCCTCTCCTTCGTGCACATCTCACACAAACTCCGTCTAGGTTTCTTTGGTCCAGTTCCGGGATCGTTGCTGCGCCAGGTCGGCAGGGGCTACACGGACCTCCTCTCGTCGTTACTCGCTGTCGGCCTCGAAGCCTCCGAACTCCAGATATGGAAAGAAGTCGATGGCATATTCACTGCCGATCCACGAAAAGTGCCCACGGCACGTCTTATACCAATTATATCCCCAGATGAGGCCGCGGAACTCACCTATTATGGGAGTGAAGTCGTCCATCCGTTTACCATGGAGCAGGTTCGTGTACACGATTCGTCTCATCTTGGCGAACGCTCATCTTCACAATGTCTACTTCTTCCAGGTCATCCGACGGAACATACCCATCAGGATAAAGAATGTAGAGAACCCAGAGGGTGGAGGAACAGTCATTCACCCTAACCCGGATGACGTTTCTGCCGAGTCTGACGTATCGTCTGCAGCAACTGCGATACGGACACTCTCCATTACTTCCCCCGAAAATATACATCAGAGCAAACGTCTCCCCACGGCAGTCACCATCAAGGAACGCATCATCGTTCTCAATGTGAATTCGAACAGGAAGAGCGTCTCCCACGGCTTCCTCGCGGGTATCTTTGGTACACTCGACCGTTTTGGTGTCGTCGTCGACTTGATCAGTACGAGTGAGGTGCACGTCACTATGGCGATCGAAGACAATCTCTCGCGAAAGATCATGGACCGATTGATCTTCGAACTTCAAAAAAGTGGACCGGTGGGCCTGATTCTCCCTTTCCCTTTTTTCTGTCCATGCACGCAACCTGAACGAACGATCCTCGAACAGGTCACAATACACGCTGACATGGCGATCCTCTCGCTTGTCGGGAAACAAATGCGCAAGTTGGTGGGTATGTCGGGACGGATGTTCCAAACCCTCGCACAAGGCAACGTCAACATTGAGATGATCAGTCAAGGCGCAAGCGAGATCAATATCTCATGTGTTATACAGGCGCAGGATGCGGCCAAGGCACTGAACTTGATCCATCAGAGTTGCTTACAGATCAAACCGGAAGGCGTTCGTGGAAGAGGTGCGGTGCCCTTTTTTGTTTTTGGGTGCTGGTGTGTTTGCTGATGTGCGTGATTTGACAGTCGGCCCGTGGCTTTTCTAGCGGGCTCGGAGATAACAGAATAAAAGGAATCATGCCCCACATCTGATTTGTGTATTATCATCCTTGATGAGTGTACGAGCGCAGGAATCTACAAGTTTGCTAGTCGAGTGGGGGGAAGTCGCTATTTTCTCGTTCGCTTTGCTATTCGTTTCGCTTATTGGCAAGCGGCAGAGATCAGAAATTAGTTGTGTATGATGCAGCGAAAATGATGAAGCTTGAAGGGTCGTGTGATGGAAAGTACGAGGGAGACGTTGATACTATTCCACCAAGCTCTGGCATGCGTTACCCACTGCTTGTTGATGGAACCTAAGACAGAATGAATGACTCAGTCAGTGGAAGTGACAGCGACTGAGGACGTCCACCTGGTAACATGGAACAAGTGGACTACGAGTCACGTGTGATGACAAATAAAGAACGACAAGGTGGCAAGATTGCATGATGCAGGCATGGTGACGCGCTGCCATATAACGGAGATAAGCTAGCAAGAATAGGGTAACAGAATGGAAAGTCCAGCACTTGTGTCGGTGACGATTCACCGATTGTGAACGTTTGGACGTTTGAATTATCCTCGATGCAACGATGTTTGTGAGTATCGACGAAGACATGTTCTGTGGGACCAATCGGGCGCGAGTTGTTCGATTGCTATATATCCACCACCACGTAGATGCAGGGTGACAACCCTCACGCTTTTTAAAAACCCCAACCCAATTGGTCAGACATCAATCGAATCCGAACGAATGCCTTGGAAAAAAAAAAAAGGATCTTTGCGTAATTGTGCTTGCGGGAAAAACAGAACAAAGAGATGCAACTCAAACATGATGCATGACCCCTGAGGTTGTACGTCCAATAAAAAGGATTTCCTGTTCGAAACACGAGGCGTTTTCCTGGACAATAATACACGTTTAGCGCACCTACACCAGTGTCACTGTGTGAACGACGACGACACGAGCTCAAAGCTTGAGAAGCCCCCGAGCCAGCCCCAACGGGATGCAGCATCTCTCAGCTCTGTGCCATCCTTCTCTTGTCCGCCCACCGCTCTTCGGATCGCGGCTATTCAGTTGGCCGTCTTTTGCATAGTACAGGCTGTGAAAATCAATCACTGTAGGTGGTCCGTCCGATCCTGGCGTATATCGTATATCAGACGCACAACAAATGTGAGTGTATCCCCTGTGCGGAGTGACGTGTGACGTCGGGACGTAACTACAATCGCGAGTGAGACTGGAGGACGCCCGGACCTGTTTCGCACAAGTAATGCGTTTTTTTTTGCCACTGAACCCATGATGGGCTCTGACTCTGAGGGATGACGAGGTTGAGCCCGAGTGCAGTTTGTGGGCGCGAGGGGGAAAGAAAGAGCACGAGAGAAGGGGGTAGTCCTGGGATTCTTCTACCACGCAGCTGGACAATACCGGCGATGGTGTCCCTGCTGCAAGCGCAAGGCGAAGAACGTGTCGGGGGACCAACCACACGAGGAACGAGAACGAACAAACGGTTTGAAGAAGGGCAGTAATGACATCCTGCGGAGAGAAGGCTGTGGGCCGCTGTATAGAATGCAGGTCGCCGCACCTCGACACTAGCCCGTAATGAACGAGGCCCCGCTGTTGGGGTTATCGCGGTCGGAAAAATGGTCTCGTCGAGTAAGGAAACCCAGAACCTGCTTTAGAGGGCGGCAGAACCTTTTGGCTCCGTTGTCGTGGAGGACGGACCTACCTTGACAACACGTGGATTAATATTCAAACGGAAGTCATGTGCGATTGTATGACCCGACGGAGGAGCATCGGATATGCCCTGAAGCAAAAATTGAAGCGCACTCCCCATTGAGTTGCTTACCGGATCTTGAAACTCCAAGTTTTGTATCAGGATTGAATTTGACGTCGGGGGGGTTGCTTGGACTAGTATAGAGAGCAAAGGCTCGTCCGTGTCTCCGAATTCCATGCTTTTTCCGGTGCAAAATTGCAAGACTTGCCTGATCGCCGCAGTCGTTCTGATTTTCCGTGAATTGCCAAAAACGAACTTTAGCAGGCATCTCCATTCTTAAAGGTATACAGGCACACTGTCACATAGGCCCTCCGCGCCAAGAGTGCAGCCGCGGAGAGGGGGATCGACCTGGGGTTTAATACCGTGCAGACGGACAATACCGAACCAAGCACCGTGACCAACTCATGAGGCGAACAACGGCCGAAGAAGCTAGCACGAGTTCCGTGAGCGCTCCGCTCCTTGTACGTCGCAGGGTAGATTATCGCATGTACGGCCTATGGTCAGATCAGTCAAATTGAATACGCCCAGGATCATCGCGATTGTTTTTGGTGCAAAGTTGCCAAGCATTCAGGCTTTGGGGTGTGATTAGGAATCCTGGGACCCCGTGTATGGCGCTGGCCGTCGAACTTACACTCCCATGGCCGTATTAGCCCATGATTAATAAAGGCCCTACTTTTGGAATTATCAAGGTCGGCAAATGTCTTGTCAGAGAAGGAAACCGATAACCTACAAGAGGGCGGCGGCTCCCAAAACTTGTTGTGGTGGATAAAGTACCTGTCTTAACAACAGGTGAATTAATTTTTAAAGGTGCGAGGTACGACCTAACGGATGTGCCTTGAAGCAAACATTGAAACCCGTCCAGGAGCTCATACGTTGAACAACACTTGCAAGTCGAAGTATGTTACCTATTGAGTTGCTTGCCGGATCTTGAAACGTGAGTCCTACACCATGATTGAATTGATGTCGGAGGTTTGCTTAGACCGGTATGGGTAGCAAAGGCTCACCCGTGTCTCCGAATTCTTTTTCTATGTAAAATCACAAGACTTGCCTGATCACAATACTCGCCCCAATTACCCTCGTGAACTGGCCGAAAACGTTGGCGGGTTACCTCATAGACGTACACTGTCACATGGATTGATGCCTCCCACCACGGCAGTCCGAACTGTAATCAGTCAACATGGTCCAATGTCACCGCGGTGACTGGGTCGAACCTAATCTCGGTCTAGACTCCAGATTTTATAAGTGGCGCCGATGTTCGAAAGCTGAGCTAAATGGTTACCACGCGAATTGGAGCACATTCACCTGACGGAACTTTAGTATAATTTTTGCTTCCGACTTTTTTTCCAGTTAATGATCAAAATATCAGCTACGCACAGCGAATAACCGCCCGACGCTTTGCGGGTAGCCCTAAAAAAGTCCGCGTCTGGAAATGAGACGGCGGTGATAAATCAATCAGGGACACCATCTGGTGAGATGTGACCCCAATGGTGGAGCTGGGGAGAAGAACCTGTGACACCGTGACTAACCCCCTGTTCCACGCTTCAACGACATCATTTATACAGGAAAAGAACGGGAAGATGGTGACAAGAACAAGCCAACATCAAACTCATGGGTTCACTTTTTATGTAAGAATCATAGCCATCACGGCTAAAGCAGACATCTGAGACAAGCCACTGGCATCATGAGACCAGATACCCTGACATCAGTCTTCCACAGCGACGGAACATTTGCTGACACGAACATTGTGGACATTTCTATTGAAGTGCGACACGCCGACAATCGTGTGTGCTATCATGGTCGTTAACCCCTTGGGGCCATCAGTGCGCACCTTTCCTCCTTTTCCCGCCGATCTCTGAGTGCAACATAGGGTGAACAATTTAAACGATTTGCCAGTGTAGCGTGATTTCGACCAGTCGGTCCGAATAATGGATCATTTACACGAGGAACCTGACATGTACCAGTATTTGGTATTTTGTAGCTCTTCCTGCTGAGAATGTATACTCCCAGATCAGAATCAGATCATCGGTCGAGTCCGGAATTGTTCTATCTGAGACAACGGTCAGGAATCTCCACGCCGTAAGATTAATGATGCAATGGTGGCTTTCAGCAATATTGTCCCCGAGTTCCTACTTCACGTCGGCGATCATCCGCATGATGGCTCCGAGCGGACATCCGAACACACTCTACAGTGCACAGCTCCCCACTGGCATCAGATACTAATGATAATCGGCAGGTGAAGCATGTTCCACTCCCGGGCCCCCATCATGCGTCATGGGTGGAGTGGAATGGAATCACGAGCATAATACATATAACAGTGGAACTTTGCTTGGGGTAAAAAAATATTCCGTACACATAATTAATTGTGGTGCGCATCTCCTCGACGTGATCTCGAACATAATCATGTTTCATATTTCCGGAGTGACAGTTTTGAGGGACAAGCAACTGCCGTGATCCGGCGGTAGCCAAGGCCTTCATTTCAAAGGTCTCATCCCTCAAGCTGATTGTCAGGCTTCATTTCAGCTCTCGATCTGGCAGTAGGACTAAGAAAATGCACCAACTGCCGAGATTATGGTATGGTGTCTCTTTTTACTAAGCGCACGCAGTCTCACCACACTGGCACTTGTTAGCGGCGTCGCCCGGGCCACTCTGCACTTTAGCCACCTCTTCACAACGCCTACGTGACGCCCAAGAACATGGACTCGAGAAAACGAGCGTAAAGTTCACAAGATGAGGTATAGATGTAAATCTATAGTAGCGGTAGTCCGTCTCGGATGGTATGTACGCGTAGCAATCGACACCCCCACCATCTCTTTTTCATGTTTCAACACACCCGGGGTGACGCTCTCGCACTGTCCCGCAGCGCCACCGGAGAATTGCTGTGACTTCTAGACTCGCTAGGTCGTGCACGACGTTCGGAATGCAGTCGCGTCCGTTCGTCCGCATCGCTGTCGTCCTCCGTGCAATCCACGTCTTCCTCTTCGCTCTCCCGGAGTTGCGATAACGGCATGCTGACAACACCGTCTTCCTCCTCGAACGTGTTGAACAACGTGTTGCTTTGTGCGCGATACAGCGAACTCCGGCGACCGTGGTTTGCTGAATTGAGGACACCATCAGATGGTAGCTCTGACGTACCCCCCCAGTTATCGAGCGACGGGCGGCCCTGGAGGCTCATGCGTGGGTTCATCAGCCCGCTTTCAAGGGCGGAGTGGCCATTCTCTTTTGGAGGGTCAGGTCTCCGTGAAAGGTTGAGTACATGAACGCCGAGGAAGGTAACAATGAACCCGGCGAGTAATGTCACCGTATCAGCGCCACTGGTGGTATTGAACCCTTGGAATAAAATGAGGGACGCCACGATCGTTGCCGTAGAAAAGCCCACATAGTACATCGGGTTTACACTAGAGGCCGCGAGTGAGGTATCATCAAAAGAGTACGAGTGAGTGGACATACACATTCGTGGAGAACGTGTCGAGAGCCTTGTTGAAGTAGTTCATCTGCACCAATATGCAGCCCACCACAATTATGCCAAACACATATGTGCTTGGATGCGTAAATTGGTTATTTCCACCCAATGTGAGTTTGACAGCGACACCGAATCCTTTGATCGCCATGACAGAGACGGAGCCAACCAGAGAACATATGGAGATGTATACCAGGGGGGTTGAGCGCCCGTAGCGAGGTACAATATTGAAAATCATGACGAGCGAGAAGATGAAGACGGTAAGGGAGTATAATATAAAGCCTGCGGCAAATAAGTAGTCTGTCAAAGACCCGAAAGTCGACATACCTGGCTGGATGGCATAGTGAAGGATTTCGTCGACTGTTTGGATCTCCTTGTCTGGCGGTGCATTCATCACGATGATGATAGAGCCAATTAAGCATAATGCGCATCCCGTTCGACCGAGGTGACCTAGTTCTTCATTCAACAGAAATGATGCGAGCACTGCACTGTATGGTGTCAAAGTCGACCACGTTGATAGACAGAGGGAACCAACCCAATGAGGACACTCAACGCGCCCAACGGCGTTACTAGAATTGGTGGCGCAAACGTATAGGCAGCAAAATTTGCAACTGGGATATTGACATCAGTACCGAACGACCATATCTCGACCAGAAACTTACTTTCGCCTAATACCACTGTTCACAAGCATGAAGTAGCACTATGTAAGTCTGATTAGAAGGACAGGAAGGGTGGACGCACAGGTCGATATTCCGGCCCACCACGTCAGATTCCGAAGATAGGCATAGTCATCGGAGGCGGAGCCATAGGAAGAATTTCGTGCGCCGGCATCGGTTAGACCCTAAGACATGGACGCATCAGCTTTGAAGAACGCGACACCGTGGAACCGGATGGCGGCTCGCCTTCTTGGTAATAATGAAACTCGTTCCAATGGCGATCGAACTAGAGACAGCGAGGGCCAGCCCGATGTATTTATCGTCTACCATCGATACCGAGGAGACTGACGAGCTAGGATGGAACCAAGGGCGTCTGAAGCAGGTCGCAGCGGGCTACTGAAACCCGCGTAAAGCCTCACGTGCCACACGGGCTGGTACAAATTTGGATATCGTCTCTTAGTGATGCACGGGTCTCGAAAACGACAATTGTAGTCACGGTCTCAAGTTCTCCGAGTACTCCCAGCTGCATGGCGGTTGAAATGTAAAACAACAAAATAGTGCTACAGATGTCGGACACCACTGTGTGAAAATACAAGATTTGTTGCGAGCACCGCGCTCATCGTACACATTGCAATGGGAACCTCGCCATCCTTGTGACTCACGTGATGGTTAAGATACCTAGCTTGAAATAATTATTTTTTCAAAGACCAGTTTGCTGGCGGCCATCTCGCTCTTTGATTCGGTCTATTGAGAGTGGCTGCAAGGATTGGCAACGCCTTGTTCGTCAAGTACGCTCGAGCGATGCGCATACCAGAGTCGACGCAAGGGGGCTGCGGTGGATATTTAAAGCGCAGTACTTGTTGTACGACCTTTAGCATCAAGCTTCATGGTCGCTGGTTGATGGGCGGAACAACTTTGGCGTGAGCTTGCTCGGGTTACCTGTTTTGTAAATACGTTGAGCGTCGCGCACGTGCGGCCCAAGCGACTCGACCTGTACCACATCATCGTCCGCTACTAGGAAACTTTTTCTTCTTCTTCATTCGCCTTTCCCTTTTTTCCGCACTTTAGTCACAGCAAAGACGACATGGGTGATAGCCGGGTCGATCTGACGCCGACAGCTGGCCCGACTCTTGTCCTTGACGAGGATGCCCCAGGCCCTGCCATTTCCCTCCCAGAAGAGTCTGCTGATGCTGGCGAAGGCGGAAAGCTGAAGATGATTGTACAGCTTGTCAAGAGGTGTCTCGGTGTCAAAGACATCGCTGCAATGTGGGTGTTGCGCTATCATCCGGCTCAGCCACTGAGCCACTCACCGCTGTTGCACGTAGGCGCTTGTCGCTTCCAGCTTCCTTGCTCGAGCCATTGCCAAACCTGGAGTATTGGCATTACCTCGACCGCCCAGATCTGTTTGCGGCGTACGTCGTTCTTCGGTGTTGTGTACTGTTCGCTTCGTGACTCGCGTCGTAGCATCAACGATTCGGATGATGCCTTCGAGCGCATGCTTGCTGCGGTGCGGTTTACTTTTACCAAGGACCTCAAGTTCGTTGTAAGTGACTTCCGTCACCTAATCACACATGTGAACTTTGACACTCGCGCATGTAGCATGGTAAGGTATGCAAGCCGTACAACTCAGTCCTTGGGGAGCACCTCCGTGCGCATTGGGATGTCCCCCCTCTGCGATACTCTTCTGATCCAAGGCAACCTCCGATACTCGGAACACATCTAACACATCTAACACCCTCCCCGCAACCATCGACAACTGCGTTGCCATCAGAGACCTTGAGTATCAAGAGCGGACGAAGCGAACGTAGCTCCAAGAGCACTCGAAGTGGTCTCAGTCTCCTTTCCAAGAATAAAGCTAGCCCCTCGACTGCTCCTACTTCGCCTCGGCAAGTCCCCGATGCTGAGCTTGCTGGACGCATGTCTAGCCTCTCTCTTGGCGCAGGTGGACCAGATGCCGATCTTCGTGTGGTGTATATCACCGAACAAGTCTCGCACCATCCACCTGTATCTGCATATTACGCTGCGTGTCCCGCTCGCTCTATCGAGATGCGGGGGGTCGACCAGATCTCCGCAAAGATCTCCGGTACAACGCTACGCGTCATACCAGGATCGTACAACAAGGGGATTTATATCAACATCAACGGTGGTCCAGGAGAAGGCGAGCAGTACCACATAACGCACCCTATTGCGAGCGTCAATGGAATTCTGAGAGGGAGCTTCTACGTCACCGTCGCGGATTCGACGATTATCACATGTACTGGCGGGAAGGGTAAAGAAAGCTACCGTGCGGTGATAGAGTACAAGGAGGAGGTGCGTTGATCGCTTTGACCAGGTGGACACGTTTCTAATTTATTTGTGACTGGGAACTCAGTCATGGCTTGGGCGGGCCCACTTCCTTGTCGAAGGCGTTATCCACACGTACGACGAGGACGCGACGGAGCACGAGGAGTGGATAAAGGTGAAGCATGTCCCCCAATCTCGCATCGTAGCCTTCTTCGATGGCTGTTGGCGAAACCACATCCGGTGGCGACGTAATCCTTTGGGATCCAGTGTGTCTGTGTCGTCGACGGCAGAGTGCTACACGCTGGTAGACCTCGAAAAACTACAGATCATTCCCAAGGTCGTGCGACCCCTTGAGAAGCAGCTTCCCAGTGAAAGCCGAAAGTTGTGGGAGAACGTCACCACCAAGCTCCTCAACAAGGAGTATGGGGACGCGACCAAGCACAAGCTTGCGCTCGAGCAGAAGCAGCGTGACGAGGCGAGCGAGCGGAAACGAAAGGGCGAGGAGTAAGTAGGCAAATGCCAAGACCGGATATCGGGCTACGAGCTTGACGTGTTATCATTTTCAGGTTTATACCCACATACTTTGAGAGGGATTACACCTCTGGCATACCCGTCCTTACGGAGGAAGGTCGCAAAGCTGTAGAAGAGGAGCTCCGAGAATGCATTTCGGATACGATATAGAACGTCTTGGGTAGGCGACTGTCAGCGAGCGTTGTTCACGACTGGTAACGACCATCTCTCTCTCTTCTTTTTCTTTTTTCTCTTCTTTCGTGCTGTCTTTTTTGGACGCTCGCCACCCTGCGCGGCCTCGGATGCTCGAGGACGCCTTCCTGCTTGATTTAATATCACTCGTGCATCTCATCATGATATCCCTACACTACAATCCCTAAATCCATGCTTGTCTCGCGATAAACCGAGTCCGACCTTGAGCGCGACCGATCGGTACTAGCTATAAACAGATCGCACGTCCTTCTTCCTTCCTTATCTCCGTTTTGACTTTTGAGCTCAACTGTCTAGGGCTCTTGGAGGTGAGTGAGATCATGCATGATTGTATATCCGCTCTAGTAGGAGCATACACAGACGTACAATATGGAACTGCAAACCCAAAAGAAAAAGAAAATCTTGCGTTTTATCCTTTAAATTGAATGTGCGATTACAACGCTCACCCTCGCAAACGGATGTGTTCGAAGGACTTGGAGAGATGAGATCTATTCAGGCTCGAAGGGACTGTATAGTAACTGAAACCAGGTTGAGCGCACAGCGCCACTCCGTGCAGGAACCCGACACAGGTTGCGACTCACTCGCGCCCAGCCCAGGCCCCAGGGTGCTCGGACTGTTACAAATCGTCAAACCATGTTCGAAACCGCACACGGCTACCCGAGGTCGCGCATCGGTTTTTTTTGGGGGGTTGCAGTTCCATAGAGACAGCCTTGACGAGTGTGTGCCGACCTTGATAACATCTATCGGCAACAGAAGAGGTGTTTTCTGTGACATGGCAACACCAAAAATATCGAATGTGTGGCGATGTGCATGACGGGTATACTAACAGCTATAGGTCCCCCTTCTCTAACGCACATTTTACTAATTGCGTGGTTGAGAGTCAAGGCTTCGATTTCGTCTGCAACACCTAGAAATTGCCGGGGACGGGACGAGAAGATTGCGGGATGCGCGCTTGGGTTGGGAGGCGAGCCGAGACCGTTCAAACGATTCCTTACGCGATCGTGACAACGGACACCGCTGCGGACGCGACAAGTACACTACACCCGCTGAGCTGGACGAAGGGGGGTGTTGATCCGATGCCCTTCCAAATCCATATGCCACCAACCCATCTGTCCTACCGCGTGTTCTTGGACGAGATACGAAAGGATACGAATCACGGAACAAGGCTTGTCACGGATGGATCATAATGGATCATGCGCATGACCCTCTCAGCATCTTCTTCCATGACTGTACAAGAGGGGAGCTCGAAAGGGAAAAAAAATGAGATCTGAACAGGCACGTGCCAAGTTGCGCAACCGTGCGGACGTACGACGCCACTAAACCAAGTTGGCGTTGACCAAGGTCGGCGGGGGGGGGACATGACAGACTGCCATTTGAAATATCAAAACGCAAGAGTTTCGTTTCATAGATCTGTGCATCTATTTAACCCCCCCTCTCTCTTCTTCGCTTTCCCCCTGGTTTTGCACCGTGTATGGGGATTTCGGACGAATTATTAAGCAGAGTCATCACACCTGATCTGAGGCTGTGTACATACACTAGTGCTTCAACTTTACAGTTCAAGCTCATCCCTTCCCTTTCCCCCCCTCCCAATAGTAGATCCCACATGGGTAAACAGGGCTCAAAGTCGCGGTGGTGAATTAAGAGAGAACATCCACAAGGTGTCGTGTGCACACGACAACCCAAAACGAGACATTTCTATCTCCGACTTGAAAGTCCGGTTGACAATTCTGTACTAATATCCCACGGTTGTGCACTTGAGTTCTTAGAGCGTCTGGAACGAAACCTCCGTATGGTTGTCATATACACTTCTTTGTGTTTCTCCGTGAAAAACGGGGGAACGAGGGCGAGGGACATAACGAGGGTTCAAACGTTCATGTTGCACCGTGTGCCTCGGGGGTGGGTTGAATTCGTGGATTATTTATATTTGGTGTAAGATGGAAAGAAACGTACATCTGTTGCGTTCAATTTTCGAACAAAACTGACGGCATCTCGGCATGTCTTCGAAGGGTCAGGCATCAAAGGGTTAGGATCAATTCATTAAAGAGATAGGTATGATCAAGCCATATATACATTAGCAGCGTTGGTGTAAGCCAAGTGGAAAATTAAAAAATCATGGTTCAACTGAGGGTCGAACTCAGGACCTTCTGTGTGTAAGACAGAAATCATAACCACTAGACCATTGAACCAGCAATGGTTGCAGCATGGCCAGTCGGTATTTTGGGCTGGTGTGAAAAGAACGGAAGTTCTCGGGGCGTGGGTGAGGCCTCGAGGTTCGCGTGCAAAGCCCTCTTGTCGACCTGGCTATGTACACTGTATAATCGTACTTGTAAGTATCATGCTTGCGGTCAGTTCTACTTGACCATCCGACCTCAAACTATACATGTATGAAACAAGTGACTGGTCAGACCGTCACCACCGCGGGTCGTCATGCACGTGGGTTATGGACGTAACTGACTAATTGTTCCAAAGCTGGAGTGGACGGCGTAACGCTGCGAGTCCTTTCCCAAGCTCCACTCTGCCAGCTCGTCCGTCGTCCGGACGGTCATCCCTGTAGCCTCTCCTCGTCTCTCCGAGTTCACAGGCACTGAGGTACGAACTGCTGCCTGTCGAACAAGTGCGGCATCGGCAAATTTCGAATTTGTCGTCTTTATTTTTGTTCTTCATAGAGCGCTAAGGGACGTTGTCATGGACGGCATGACGTTACGATGGGTCTCGCTCTTGTGGCTATGTGCCTGCCTTCCATTCGCCGCATTAGCTACCGTGCCTACTCCTGTGCATGAGGCGCGCCAGGGACCCATTTTCACTGAGTCTGTAGTCCAACCTCTTTCCACGGATCCCGGCCCTGTTTCCCTGCAGACATCCTCGTCGACGTCGACGTCGACGACCCCGGAAGATACAACGATGGCTCCGACGTCAACAAGTAGTGAGCAGTCTTTCTCCCCGTCTTCCAGCGTCTCGCCTTCACCCTTGACCACGTCGTCAAACACCCCAGTCCAATCATCACAAACATCATCACAAACATCGACGGCATTGGTGACCTCATCTTCAGTTTCACCGTCTGCGACGTCTTCAGCCACGCCTCAGCCTTCGTCTTCTCCAGGAATTCTCAACTTCACCGTTCATAACATGACAACATGCACCTCGGGGTTAATTTCATGGAATTACAGCAGAAACGAGGCAGATTTGTTGCTGTCGGTTACGAACATCGGCGTGGATCAACGTTATGACTTGTCTCGCTCTGAAAAAAGGCAGACCCTGGTCGACGGTACGATTCTGCAACAACTGGTGGATACCAACACCACTGCATCTCCTTGGTCGTGGTCCTCTGTCAATATCACGCAGGGTTGGTACGAGATACAGGGTCTCGTACTCGCCACGCCGAATGTTAGCAGCACCTCTGAGCCGTTCTTCGTTGCAAACGGAACGGATGTCACCTGTTTAACAAGCACTTCGCCCGCGTCCTCTGGCGTCAGTGCCTCTCCATCATCCTCTGTGGCCTCGAGAAAAAATGTGGCGGGTATTGTGGGGGGTGTCGTTGGCGCCGTCGTCGGTGTTGCCCTGGCTGTCATCGCAGGGGTATGCTTGTGGTCACGGAGACGCAAAAGACCGTTCATTGTTGGTAGACGCAAGAACCAACAATGGGGATCGCTCAAGTCTGCTGACTCGAACGTTCGACCGGGAGAGAGCGGGAACCAACCCACCAGTAACCGTTCGCATGCCCACTCAGAGTCGACGGCAGCCGTACTTGAAGATGTTGCGGGTATGGATGGGTCTTTGGCGACCACACCTGCCGGTTCTGACGAGGACGCTATCATCATGGGCGAGGAAAAGCTTGTCTCCCCTGCCTCTTCTTCTGGCATGAGCCCCCTTGACACGCTGAACACACCCGTTCATTACTACCCTGCCCAAATCCCCACCCCTGCCGCCACAGAAAGCTCCCGATCCCGATCCGTCTCTGCACACACATCCAATCAAAGCATCGAGCAACAGAGTCAGCGGATCCGATCCTCTATGGAAATCTCCACGCGACGTCGCAACGAGCGTCTTTCAATGCCCACCTTACCCCCTCCAAGTCTTTCTCGTCTTCCTCACACCCCCACGCACTCCCAATACAAAGAAGAATACCCCCTTTCGCCAGTGACGGCCACCTCTGTCAATCGCTCTGTGTCAACGGGCGCCATCTCCGTGACCGCACGGCGTACATCCCGAAAACCCGTCCCACAGTATGATCCCTCGGCATTGCTCGAAGATACGAACACAGATTCGGTGTCTACATTCACGGCGGGTGCCGAGTCTTCACAATCACACGGAACAGGAATGGGTACGGGTGCGTTCGGGACGCCAGCGGGCTTGGTGCACAAGGCGAGCTTCGGGGACGGACGTCCTGTGCACTATCTCATCCCGGATATGCCCCCACCACAACAAGACTGAAATTTATGGGCTCTGCCCCCCTCCTCGTGGGTCTAGTCTTGGTCTTTTTTGTTTTTATGTTTTTATTTCTCTTTTGCCTTCGTGTTTCGTTCTTGATATGCTGTCCCTAATTTGGAAATGACTCAGTGTACTGGGCAACTGCTCCCAGTTCACGGCATGTCATGATCAACGTGCTTGTAGATCGAGAAGTTCAGGAGGAAAACAAGGGTGCCCTCCCGAAACAGTGCTTCGCCGCAGTCTGCGATCCACACACAAGTACCGATACCAGCACGATAGCATGCGCCTAGCCACGTGTTAATCCATTGATATTGGACACGCATGGACATGGACATTTATATATCCACCTTGATGTAGCTTATCAACCGCCCCCCCTCCTCCTGTCCCAGTGCCTTTCGAGAAGAATTTCTGATTCTACGTCTTGTGTCGTTCGTCGTGATAAGATGCTTTCTTTTCGGGGCGTTGTGGGCGTGCTGGTTTTTTTTTTGTCTCTCGGTCAGATACTGTACCCGTACGTACACGATGTGCGCCGAGGGGCGTGATCGTCGTTGTATATATCTTCAAGTACGCTTATCGTATTCCATACCCAACTCGTTTCCGCAGCTGTATGATCGCTCCTCCTGTCGCGCCACATGTTGCGCAAGTCCGCTATGTTTGCTATCGAACGCTCAGCCTCCGAACCGCTCAGTCCTATCTAACGTTTACCATTTTACACCCGTGCCCTCGCAATCTCGTTTTCAAATTCCGTTTCACGCCACTCGTGGAGATCGCCTTTATGATCGTCTTTCATCTTGTCTTGTTTGTTTTTTTTGGTCGCGCTTGGTCCTGACGCCTCCTTTGCTGGTCGGTATACGATAACGAGCGAATTGATAGGAATCGTACGGAAAGGAAACAGTCGGGTGCGATATCGATAAATATAGACGATTTCATAGATTTCGAACCCGGACTCAGACTCGGACTATCTATTGGGATTGGGCGTCCATCCTTGGAAGAAGGGAGGAAAGGGAAGAATGAAAGAAAACCAGCGTCTCGGGTTCTCGCAATCCTACTCGTTTGTCCAACCCCCGTCCAACAAGCTACGAATTAGTAATTCCAAATTGGAGCATAGATCATCATCATCATCATCGTCAAGGTATGTGTTTTAGAAAAATGGCGAACGCGAGATGCGAACCGACCGTCATGCAAGTCGTCCGTTTGGCATTTTATTTATTTAGCTAATTTAGTTTAGTCAATTAGTTATTTTAAGATGGCCCACTCCTCCTTCAAAACGAGAAGCAGAAGACTTCGGAGTTTGAACCTGGGAAGCTTTTCGAAACTTTTGGGTTTTTAATTTTGTTCCAAGTTTGCCGTCCGTCCTATTGCTGGTCCGTCGTCGTGTGAAGATGTCGTCAAAACGTCGTGTTGACTTCTTTTTTTTTTTTGCTAAATATATTTCCTTGGCCGCCCTTTTTTTTTTGATGATATGTTCATGCGTCGTGGTAATCGAACGAACTACAACACTTGCCAGATCGAGCAGATTCGGTCGGAGACTATATATGAATCCGATTGGATGGAATCGTTCTGATGGAAATTGGGCTGTACAGGCCAATACATCGCCAATCGTCCATGTTTCTACCATCACCATCACCGTATCACCATCACTACAAGTGTTTCCAGTTGCCATTGTACTGTACTGATCCCGTGCTAGATGGGGACTCGGAGAGGGCCGACGCGTGCGTGGTGGAGATAGAGAAGAAATCGGAAGAGAGATACTAGCAGCTTTGGGTACACACGACTGTATCGGGCCATCGAGCTATTCAATCACTGGGCCTGTTTGCTGTCAGGTTTCATGGGCCAAACTAGTGATGGTGATTCGCCAGTAGCGACTAACAACGATAGCATCCCTACATCCATTACTTTCGCAAGTATGTATATACGCCTGACGGGCGTAACAAGACTCGGATGCGCAGTATGGATCCAATCACGGAACTGGCGGAGATGTCCGTTTGTTCCATCGTTTTTGGCTCTTTCTCTCTTCTCAGGCGACTGAATCCAACGGGTAGCGGCGTGACCCGATTATCGCCCTTTGGTTCCTTCTTTCCACACTTTTGAAATGACACGGAAGAGGATCTGGAAATAAACAAGAAAAAAAGACAAATAATCGGTCTATCTATGGTGTATGTGCGCGGAGATATGATGAGTGATCGACACCGAGATATATACTATCGCATTGATCCTAATCCCAAGGTAGGCAGCGATCAAGGGTTGAAGCCAAGAGACAAATGATACGGCGAAACGCGATAAGGAAGGAGACCAAGTCGAGAATCGAGGGTTGGGTACAACCAACACCGACAAGTCGTCACCCGTTCTCACGACCATCCATCGGGATTTCGGCGGCGCAACGGCAAGGGTATCCGTGGCTTGGAATCGGTGGTGCCAAGTCTGCTGGTGTGTGGGTTCGTCAAGCCAACTTTGCGTATTTTGGCGAGTCTGCGGTACAGTGGACATGAGAAGGATGCCACGGATGTTGCAGATAAGCGACGTCATTACCTCCAGAAGCCAGCCCAGGCAACCAGCGCCGCGATAGCGGACGAGGCAACCAACATCGCAGCAAAGGCGTAAGGCATATCTTCCATGTGGCTTTGTAACTTTACGAATTTGATATAGAACCGATTAGCCCGAAACAGAAAGGGTTGCTGATATCTGGCGTTCACATACATTCATTCCGAACAGTCCAGCAACGAGTGCGCCCGATCCAAGACCCATGGTTCCAATAGAAACCTGCTGCATTGAGAGGTCGAATTTGTATTGTCATGAAAAAGAACGCACTTTAAGGTCCAAAGCAAGCAGTGCGTTGCGATTTGAGTCTAAAATGAGCTCAACGATTTCTTGGGTAGATTGAACATTCGCCTTTGCAATGTCGATCAGTTGAGACTTGGAGTCAGCCAATTTAACACACTTCGATATTCTCAGCCTCGTTTACTATTTCCTCGACCTGCTTGGAAAAGAATTCTAGCAAGACCTCTAGTTCGTCGTGCTCGTGCATGTCACGAGGAGTGCCATTCTTCTTATCCGTAAGATACATCGCATTCAAGTCCTCGTCTGTGCGTGATATTAGGGTGAGGGGACCAACGATGATCAAGACCAACCCTGTTCCAAAACATCTTCAAGGGCTTCTTGGACCTGTAGACGATAATGAAACAAGAAAAGCAGCATGATGCAAGAGTCATACCAAGGTTGCGCGATTCTTGAAAGCAGCGAGGCGTCTCGAATAATGAAGGAGTCGTTTGAATTTATCGTGGTTAATATCGTCTTCGAGCTCAGCCAGGAGTCCTCCAACGAGGTTGCGGATGAAGACCATTTCAGCCTCGAGTGCACTTAGAACGGAGAGAAGAATCGACTCTATGGCCCTGATGGGTATTAAAACAGGTTGGACGATGTTTGAACATAGGAGGCTATCAACGCACCTGAATTCGTAAGGCGCACCACTGCCACGAGCCTTGAGATTATGCTGTCGAGAGGTGAGGCAACTAAAGAGACCAATCGCCGCACTGATACCGTACCTCGAGGTGGTATAAAAATACAGAGTGAAGCCTGGAGTCGTTTGATCCGTAGCTATCGAATAGAATGACGGTGTCGGCCTTGACGAGCGCCCTGATATGCAATATATTGAACTGGGGAAGTTGAGCAAGCGTTCGGTTAGTCGAGAAGGTAGACGACACTGACCAGGATGGCCTCTTTACGGATGAGGATAGTGGGGACCAAGTTTGGTATACGGGAATCTATTTTGCGCAGGTCACGAGGCTTCATAGGGAACGTCAGCGGGGATAGTGCATGACGTCCTCAACTGAATGGTGTCCTGACAGACTTACGTTCAAACGATGTTCGTTGCATAAATCTGACCTCTTAAACTGTCCAGAAACGCTCTTGACCGCACCTGGGGTCAAGCGATTACGTGGTGAGCACAGGCCAAAGGGAGATGGCGAATGTCAGAAAATAAAGACCTTGTGCGTCTATGATGGTGCCTAGAGACGTGTGGCGAATGAACGTCTGTGGGTAAATGTGCAGAAGAGAGCGGGTGACCTACAGCGAAGCATGAGATCAGAGGGAAGCCTGCTTTTCATGACCTTTTCGAGGATGGCTGCTTTCGCGTCCTCCTCTGTCGGTGGTGGAGGTGTGCGGTGTGCGGTGCTGGGCCTGAGGAAGGCATTCCAGGCGAGGGTGCGGGTGAATCTGAGGCGAGGGATGAACGTTAACATTACATTGCGGAGGGACGCCTGCATGCATGAAATCAGACCGAAAATGTGGCGGTAGAGGAAAAAGGACGAAAAATAATTTGAATGTTTTTCCCGATTTGAAATATTAAAACGCGGGGGGTTACCCCAGTCCCGAAATGGCAGCTGTGTCGTTTTCTGTTCGGCCAAATCCGACCTCGATCACATTGCTTCCGCTCATCCCTCACGGAACTAATTACATATCAATCCAACCTCCTACGCTCTTCTCAAGAACGCGCTATTTTACCATGCCCTGACTGACTATAACGTCCCGCGTTACTTCCCATCTCCCCTCCTCCCCTCTCACAATGTCTTCAGACACCAAAAGACTCCTCGAAGCCGCCATGGCCCTCTCTCAGCTCCTCACCGTGCACGCCATCCCCCACGCTTTTCACGGTAGCATACTCACCGCTGTCGTGTCAGACAGCCCACGTTGCGACGTGCGTTGATCCCCGTCTTCCCCGTCACCCTCCTCATCTTCGTCCACAGGAAATCTTTTGCATCGTCGAGGGTGGTTCCACCCACCCGTTCCGCCGCGTCCGCCAAGCGGTAGCGGACAGCGAATATTTCACGACGACACATTCACCATGGAGCAACCGGTAGAGGCCCTTGCTCTTGTCATGGCCTCACCCCGTGTAACAGTCGTCCGCACAGCTTGCATGTCACCTATCGTCGTCTCATACCCTCTATTGAAGTGAGCTCACACCTCTTGTGGCGCGTGTACCGTGTTCATCTATCTTCGTGTGTATCCCAGATCGAGATTTTGCCTGCTGGGGAGCATGGTCCTCGACGGCTGGACACCTCCACAACCATGAGCATGAAAGGCATTCCCTTTTTGACCCTCTCGGAGTTTGTCAGAGATAAACTCAAAACCTGGTCGATGCAAGTCCCCTTTCACTTGCGCCCATTCGCCTGGCTAATCAAACGGATCCATGTACACAGCCGCCGCTCAGATCGTGACGCAAATGATATCGTTTATACCCTCTGTCGATACTGGAATCGACTCGACATCAATCGTGTCCCTGAACAAGACATGAACCAATTCGTCACCTTCCATCGAACAGCAGCTCTCTCGTGGGCAGCCCTTAAACGAAAATATCGCATGTGATGGCCTAGCCCTATCTTCTCGGACATGAGGCCGCGATGATCCCCTTGGGGGTTGCGCCTGCGAGTGTGAGCGTGACTGACGTTGGTCGTTCCTATCTGATTTGATACCACCATCGATGGTGTAGATGGGATTTTTGGAAATTGTAGCAATGCTGTACTGTTTCGCACATCTTTGGCAATCGACGTACGTCCTGCTTATGCATCTGTCCACAATCCTGTCACCCATTGGACAATCTTTGTTTATAACACTATATAATGCCTATGTTAATCGTCATGCCACTGCCCTGCTTGCACGAGGAACCCCTGTCAGCGTGCGCGTCACGATGAAACACGACGGTTCGGATCCATCATCGGTCTCCAAAATAAGGGAGCTAAGTTAACGTTCAGACGTCCGGAATTGAGTTTGTGCGCTCGTGTTCCCCGGGGTACGTAGCTTATTTCTATTTTCAGTCGTGCGTGTTCCTCCAGCTCGTGCGGCTTCTCAGGTATGGTAATCCACTCTGAGGACAACGGACGCGAGGCCTGTTGCTGCGTGTACAACAGACGGGTTGGGTTGGCCTGGAAGTGGAACAAAAATGAAGGGGTTGCGCGTCACAAGGGATACACAGATACCTTGCCTTGTTCGTCGCTCTCTCTCGTTATCGCCCTGATGCCGTCAGGCTGATTATAGGACCGTCGTGAGGTGGAGAGCCTTTAGTTGAAATCAAGTGCTACGGAGGTAGGATTTAGTGACCGGTTTGCCATAGTCAGGAAAGTGGGGCCACGTCTGTCTCTCAGATCTCTCAGGGATCATCGGACGGTGTGATCTGTGGGTGGGAGTGAGATCGAGGCAGTTTGAGGGACTATTGATAGTACTATGATGGTGATGGCGTGAAGGACGAAAACGATCCAAGCGTTCGACTCTGAAAACGTACTTGGGTCCCACACAGAAGTACGATGGCATCACGATGACGCAGGGATGCATTCCCGGGCCTCTCCAAGTGCGACATGATCCTTCTCCCAACCAGACGTCCAATTACTCAACACGTCAGAAGAACCCTACCACGAGCACAAGACACGCGCATGTGTTCCCACTGACGAGCTGGGGGCAACGAGAATAAGGAAAGAAAGGGTGGGTGGTAGACGGCGAGAGATATTCGCGATCGCGACAAATCGCAAAGCGCCGAGTGTGAGGGCTCAAAGGTTCCAAGTTCAAGGTGCTTCCTGCCACTGATCAGATGCCCACCGCGGTCCGATGTCGATTTCAGATTCGGCGATCGTGCGACGGGATTGGGAACATGACAAGGCCATCTGGCGATAACGAGCTGGTGGGTCGGACACGTGTGATGTGGTGGTCATCAATGCCATCGGTGCGTACGGGAACGGTTGGGTAACCCGGGACATCGCCGTCAGCTTCGAGTGAACAGAAGGGAAGTAAAGGGTCGACCTTCTTGAGCAGGAGAGTTTATCTTTTTGGCTATAACCTTGATCACCAAGCTTTCCTTTCCTGTCAACCCGGAGGAAATAAAATAGACATGCACCGCACAAGCCTTGAGCTTGAACTCCAATATGCGTTAATCCTGGGCACAGGTCTCTGGCACAGTTGCACTTGTCTGGGACATGCTGCAGTACTGCGACAAGACGAGGACGGTCCACATTTCAAGCCACGGTGCGTATGTCAATTGGTGTAATGTGAAACGTACTTGCCTCGCCACCATCGTGAATGTGCGTCCGACGTTTCGGCCGAAGCTGTGGGATGAGGCTAGAAGCTTGAACCAGAGGCCTCGAGGATGTAATGTGGACTCGCTTGTCCAGCCCCCGAGGTCACATCCATACCCATGCTCATGCTCATGCTCGTTCCCAGCCCCACGTCCGACAGGCAATACGCACAAAAGCACATGATAAAAATGATATTCCAAGGTGTTAAAAGCTCAAAAACATGACGAACCCTAGGTCTTGAAATCAGTCAATATCCCCGTTTGGAGTCATAAAACTCAGTCTAGACTTCGGAGATGAACGTGAGCTTAGGCCAGTTACTAGCTTCCTGTCATAAAAGGAGTCAACCGCCCACCCCGTGCGATACGGCAATAAAATACGACGCACGGCAACACGACCCGTTGGAGTCGTCGTCAAGTATCACCGTCGCGTATCAAATACTAGGCGAGAGTGAACCTGTAGGAAGGCATATCTCCTTTCAGGCGATGAGGGAATTAATGCACAAAAAGCCTGCCTTGCGCGCAGTTTTTCTTTTTCTTTTTTTGCAGGCATGCTCTCGTGGTAGAGTGTGTGGTCACCGAAACCCACAGCAAGTCCACCGCCAACAGCTATAAACCGACTCGAACACAGACGTTCTTCGCAATGGTGTAGCTCTGCCTTCCCTTACCCTGGGCACAATGAGTACTCGGGCTATCCTTAGTAAGTGGAGGGTACAAGAGTTTGACGCACCTTCTGAACGCGCACCCGAAAACACGTCTGTGGCTGAAAATACTTCAAGTTGGACAGTCTTCTGAGGAGCGATAGTTTGCCTCATAGAGGGGTTGGATCCCAGACCACAGGACCACAGCCCCAGTTGCACATTTCCGTGTTCGACGCACGGGGGTTTCAGGCGTGGGCAGCGTGATCAACATGCCTTCGTGGTACAAGTCAACGAAGGGTCTCACATTCGTGATGCTTGCTTTTTTGCGAGTGGTAACGAGAATGCCATGCTTGTTTATTCCACAAGCGCAAGCGAGGGTTTTCTTTGGTAAGAGCCAGTTCGGTCAGTCCAATATTATAAGTACTTGACGCTCTAGTTTCGGTGCGTCTCCTCTTGCTGCCTTTTTCTCCGCGTGAGTGTCGTTATCAGATGATATATAAGACTACCACACGACATGAAGGCTCTCCCGATCTCCCAGAGTTATAGGCACGCCTGACAGCACCCGAGCAATCCCTAGACCATGTATGCTAATCCAAAGAGGATTCGAAGCCTACTTGATATCAATAGTAGCAAGATTATGGTCATTGATCGTGAGATCCTGTTCTCGCACCAATTTTCGAGCATTTAGCCTAGTCTCGAAGGTGTGTATCAGCTCAGAATGAGTGGACATACGCCGCCACCATCGAGGTGGCATACGCTGAGCAGCCAACACGAAACGTCCACAATGCAGAAATACTCACCTTTGCATACAAAGGTCGTCAACGATGCAGCCAAGAACTTTCCGTGTGGTATGCATTGCGGCCACCTGTGGCCACCCCAGTAAAATGTTGCATGAATACAGCGATGACGCTACTCATGATCGAAGATGCACTAACTAATGCCAATCCTTTCTGTTGAGAAACATGTAAAGGAAAATGTCTGAATTCGCTTGTCCGGGTTCCATGAGCATAAAAGTTGTTCGCGTGAGCTGACATGTCGAGAACAACGCGTGAATGAGGCCAATGTTCACCACTGGACCATGTAAGTTATGGTATACTTGCAATGCCCGGGTCAGCGTTGCAGCTCCGACGTGAGCTCGGGAGGTAACAAGGACTTACACTGATGAACATGGCTGCCTGGTAAAACCATTGGGTTGAGATAACTCTACAATACTCGACTGAATCCATGTACCATCATTTCCCTACGAGGGTTCCCACCCACAATCGATTAATCCCCAAATACACGAATAAACCAAACTTACACTGACCACGGGTGTTTCGGAGAACAGTCGTGCCATGGCACGGTGCAAGGAACGCCCAATGAATCCTGGCACTGAATATTGTGTGCAGACCATCCATCACCCTAGTATCCATCAAACGGAGTGAGAATCTACTTGTTATCAAACGCGAACATGCACAAGGGACAACACCTAGCAGGGACTTTATTTATAATGCTCCCTACAAATACAAATAAAATTACGCACCACGGCCTTCAACGACCTCGAGGAAAATTCGAAAAATAAAATAAAGACTGCCCAAGCGTACATCCGAATGGTCTAACGATCCCAATTCCAATCAGTCCCACCCTAGCTGGTTGACGGGACAGTCTGTTCCACGTTCGCAGACATATCCATCAAGTTCACCCACCTGGCCCACCCTCAGGTGTACTTGAAGAGAAATGTTACTTACACAAGCGACACCATGAACCCTAGGCTAATCGTTAGCTAGGAGTGGTATATAATGAAACTTGGGTCAAGCTTACCACAGAACCCCGGCCCCCACAGGAGCCCAGGTTCAGAAAATAGCGACATCAGAAAGTTAATTACGAGCTCGAGATGTCAAATGCTTAGTTTGGCAAATGTAACGGTACCACGGAATGAGGCCCGCACGTGCAAAGATACTCTCTGGGCATCGCCATATAGATTCTGAACAAGATTCAGTTGAAGGCCCGACTTACTACAGGCTTGGTTGAAAAACTCAATGTCCCTACAGGGACATGGCACATGAGGTGACCGGATGTGCTGTGGGAGCAATTGGGTGAGAACACCAGACAAAAATTATGTACTTGGTTCCAATATTGATGTAATTGATGTAAATGGTGGGAGATTCGAGTTCAAATCAGCATCGCAGAGTCAAAAGACGTTTTGTTTATTGCTACGGCCATTTGATACAAACCTGAGCTCAGCTATGATTGCCTAGCAAAAAAGGAAAAAAAGGATCCCACTAAAAAAAGAAAGCTAGCAAAGCTTATTCTAATGCGCTCTTTAGAACATGATGCCGATGTGCTGAACAAAGTAACGTACAGTAACTCATCACAACTTCTCTCTCTCCAAAACACTTCTGCGCCACCACTCGCGGTCCCACTGATCGAAAAGCGCACAACGTTGCAATACGTTTTTTGCATTTTGTTCTTGGACTACCCTGATTTTTCCTTTTTTGCCGGCCATCGTCCAATCACAACTCTTAAATGGCCTGTCGTGGAGTAGTCAAACGATAACGTTACATTGCACCTTTGCAGGTTGGCAGCCTTACCTGTGGGACTGCCAACATTGTGCAAATTTTTGGGCCCCTGCCCATTCGGACACCCCGCTAAATCTGTCCGATCTCAAACGAAAAAAAATTATCCGAGCCCTCAACTGTCTCCCGGGGATTGCCTTCTTGGGCGTTTCAAGCATCGAACCTCCAGCAAATCGACCACATCACGGTACTGCTGACCGATATCCAGGAGCAAGAGGTCGTCGCGCGGAACCGCTGGATTTATTCGTGGGGTTTTTCATGACGAGGTTGCCCCTCCATTGGCACGACCAATACGGTGAACTTGCTCTTTATGCCACAGGTGTGACGGGATAGAGGATTGGGGTCTTGCTCGTTCTCTCACGAAGGTTTTCTTTGACAGAAATCTGTGTAGGTATTAACCCCTGAGTACGTCGCTCGGCCGTTATCCGTCTGTCCATTTGGGTTTTCTCAGCCAGGATCACAGCTTTTAGGTTCTGACGTCTGTGTGTGCTGGCCAATCGTTTCGTGTTGTCAGGTCGGGTACATGGTGCTAGGGTCAAGGCGGAGGTTCAAACATTCAAGGCCCAGCAGTCTGGCATTCACTGGCTCTCGCGCATATCGGTTTTCAGCGTCATTTTGTGACCTCATGCTCATTCACGTCCCCGGGGCAATCGTTTTCCAGCGATCTACTACGATCACAATGCCTGCCTTGGTAGGTCTCGAGCTAAACTGCATGCATCACTGTAAACTCATGTGGGTCGCCCTTCACTAGCTTCATCCCCTCTAGCTTTTTTTTCGAGTTACAATTGTCCAAGTCATGGATTTTGCAATGGCACATAGATGAACACACCACCCCTGCTTAACATGCATGGTATTATTCTGCGATTTGTTCTTGGTGCTACACTTTCGAAGGCTCTCGCCGATATCCAAACCTTGAAGCAGTCAGTTCAGATGTATAAAACAACCAGTGACAGCCTAACTGGCACGTGCAACGACTCTCACCGGGTTTTCACTCGTCAACATCACCTTTTCCCGTCCATCTTACTCCCGAATACTTGCACACACAAAAATCACTTCAATGATTCCCCCTGGACCTATAGGAATGCACTTTCAGCATCGCTTATCAAACTTTCTAGTGTACCAAACAGCACTTCGATCCTCTTCCTGGATTGTCTTCTGTTCTACAACGGTGTGCCTCCTGGTGCCTTGGTTCATCCTCAGCGTGCGAGAGCTATACGACCTTCCATGGCCACTGGCAGGGGATTCACATTAGATTCTGTGTATTGTCGTGATCCATTGCCAGTCAAAACGCGGTCTTGTCTACACCTACATTCGCGGATGTCACTCTGGTGCATGATCAGATCCAGGATGCGGATCCAGACGAGTCGGATTCAACTCGAAGTGTTGAGAGACGGTACGCGTTGGGTTTAAAGGGCAGAAATGATACTACGGTGAAATCATGAAACTCGGTGGTGTGGTCGGACAAAGTACGTGTTCGCTTACGTTGCTGCCGTTGGCCCGTTGCTACTATCGTTGAAACGTTGATATCTCATGTCGTTCAGAGTTCCAGTTGCACGTTTCGTGTTCCGGTGTACGCGGGTTTCAGGTGTGGGGCAATGCGATCAACTCATCTGTGATACAACAAAGGCTGTTCCATTTGTCAGGCATGTTTTATGGGTGGGAGCAGGTGGTGCTCGCCGACCAGCAGAAGTGGGAGAGGGTGTTTTCTCTGCCAACGCTCCGGTTTCGGTGCATCTGCTCTTGTGTCTTTTTCTTTGTATTCGTGTCGTTGGTGAGGGATGGGGGATGTCTGGTACTGACACACTGTGGCCCATTGAAGCAGGTAACACAGCTGTGGTGTGAGCTCAACACCTGATCGTGCCTTTCGGATCCGCTGGTTGCAAAAGTACAAGGGAGTAACTTGGCAGTGTTCGTGTATCACTCACCAGGGATACCTTTCTCTCCAGCAGAGCTGGTAACAAGGTATGCAATTCCACTCTCAAGTAAGTACCTTGGGCTGACTCCAGGCATAGACGGTCTTAGGATGCGACGGAGCGCAGATGCAGGCTAAGCTTTAAATTAGCGAATTAGGTGCGCTGTCATTTATGATCTGCAGTGCCTGAGTTGAAATTCAAAAAACAACAGAGTCGAGAAGGTGATAACCGCTCTGATACAGGTTGACTCCTTCCATTTCATGTGCGGTGATATGATCAAGAAACCAATTGATGGCTGCCAACTTCTGCGCACAGCCTCCCACAAAGGTCCCCTCCTCTGCGTATATCCATAGCAGTCAAGTATCAGTCTTGGAATCGCTCACACTGCTCTGCCGTTATCCCGTGCTGCATGCATGACGACTTTATTTACTGCACGATTGAGGGTTATGGCTTCACCTCACCTCCATTATGTATCGCCTGAGCTTTACTGTTAAATGATCATTGATCACTCATAATCCTTTGTTCCGAACGGTCATTGGGCAAATAGTTGACACACCGGGCACTAGACATAATTGCTAAGTGACTCCAACTCTCGGCCAATCTCACCCCTCTTCCGCTGGATTCTTCTTCACTGTTTGTCCGTCAGCCAGGCACCACTGCTGGTGTTTTTCATTTACACGACATGTTCACCTCTCCAGTGGTTTCTTTGACCATGAACCAGATAGATTACTATGCATCCAGTACGTCCCCCACACTTCTGTTCAGTGATCGATTGATTCTTACAAGGCAGCATATTCGTAAGGATCATCGTCGCCGTATACGCTTATAGCGAGTGATACTTTGTGCATGCTATCCTTCTCATTTTAAAGGGACAATCATAATCCTGTCACTGGCACTGCAGTCCTCACCTTTCCGAGCGAGGTATTTCATTCCGTTCCCTATCTCATGTTTCCTTGTTTGATGGCTAATGATATGCAAAGGTAGACTACGTTTGGGTAAGTATGAGACGGTTATCTCTCAAGCTCCACGTCCCTGACAAAACTACAGTGCAGACCCTGGACTTGGGTATCTGCATTGTTCATTATCGTAAGTATAAGGCCTCATGGGACGCTCTGCTGCAGGTGTTTCAAACTGATCGTTCCGATAGGTTTGTTATGTCGATCTTTGTTGGGTTATGTGGGTCTATGCTGCCCTGATGCATATCTGAGACACTGCTAACTTTGAATCTATTCTCAAGCGCAGGTGCGCTCGGTACGTTCGGGGGTGCCGACACTATGTCGAGATTGATCAGCCTGACCAAATAGTGCATTTGCAGCTGGTATTGATTTGCTACCTGGGCCTGTCAAAGTCAATTTTTGGATGCTTCACTGGTGATTCCGTCACTGATGATTGTGTTTTGATAGACGTAAGTACCCCATTTCCACAAGTGGTGTTGTGACGTTAACAGTCAAGTAGATGTAAGCGCCCCCGTTACAGTTCTTTGATATATGAATGCTATTTCGAAGGTACTGCACTGTAGCTGATTGAAAAATGGGGATACGTGTTATTCCTTGCTACTGCTGATCGTGAGTTGTCGTGCTCCCTAACTTGGTTTCTTTTGTGTTGACTTAGATTTCAGTGTTGATGGTTCTGCGCGTTTATGCAATGTGGGATCAGTCGAAAATAATCCTCCGTATTCTCTTCTTCCCTTATATGGCGCAAATCATTGTCTCCTGTGTTTGGGACGGTGTCTATTACATCCCTAATAAGACCTTGTCAGGTATGTTTCGACCAGATCTTAAGTACATGGCCCTATTCTTCCACTCTTTTCTCCAGTGGCGATCGAGAACACCCCCATTTCGACATTTGTAACTTCTTCTCGAAACAACCTTCAACTATATACAGAGCAATCCCTCTATTTGTCCTCGGTGCTGCCCTATCGGTCCTCGCTGTCATCCCAACATTCAAACAGGCAGTTGAGATGTACCAATTGACGAAGCACTGGCAGATCAATCGGTACATGAAGTTATTTATGAGGGAAGGAATGCTTTACTTTATCTTGAATGTTTCCGTTGTCCCATTCCGTTATTTCTACGTTTTCCTTCACCTCTCTTTCAAAAACCCGTTAAAAAATCTAATTACCTGGATACTTTCTTCTGAACTAGGACTCTGCTTTTCAATACCCTGAATATAATCCAACCCACGTCTTCACGTCCCAGCTACAGTCTGGACATCATAGCTGACCTTACTGATGCACTTATGTGCGTTATCATGCTTCGGTTCATCGTTGGCATAAGGGAATTGTATGATCGTGACCTCCGGAAGCGATGGCAAGGGATCGACACTGGATTCGGGGTATTCTCACAACTGGTTGCTAGCAGTAACGCAACTGTGTCTGTAATTACATTTGCGGATGCCAGCCCGGATCAGGGTCACTGGACAGCGGAATGTAGCACGGACGACTCGGAGACGATTCAACTTGAAATGGTCGGGGATGATGCACGTCAGGTATGATCGAGGACGTTGGTTCGCCGCCAAAACTTGGGTGAGCGTCCAGGATGATGTTGTTTTCAGAACAACGTTTCCTCGGACACACATATCATATCTATTCACTCTCTCATTGATTATATATACGGTTTGTAAAGTTCAAGAATATTTATTTGCTGAAACGCGCGGATTCGAGGAAACGGCAGCAACGAGCAAAACTCGTCGGCTACTGACGGTCGGTTACCAGCTAGCTTAGCACCTGTTCCGAGCTGTTCTCGGTTTTCATTTCTCTGCCGGACAGACAACTTATACTTGAGTACGGATGCCAAAACGTCGCAAACGACTGCTTTCCTGTCTTTAGTCACATCACGAAGGTTGGCTTGATCCACTCTGGTCGGGACATTCGTCGGACTCGTCCAGCATTGAAGTACATACGCGTTCTTGGCAGCAACGATGATTTTCGGATCCAGTTCCTGAATCAAATCCTACCTGTTTCACCGGGATCTTCACCGCTTCTGGATCACCGCTTCGTGGGACTTGCAAGGTCTTTCACTGTACCACCTGATTCGTTCGAGCACGCACGCGTCCGCTGGCACCTACCTTCGGCAGTACTTTTCCATGCTCGCTCCCGTTCTGTTTCATGGTGGAACTATGATGATAGAGGTGCGGTACCGTACTATTAATAATGCCATACTGGGAATGCATATAGGGTCGGCGAGAGTTTTTGGTTCCACGCGAGCCAAGGTGCATGTTCATCCCAACGTTGATCCAAGCCCGGGCCACGAATCTTCTAGATAGTGACTAGACTGTCGATGTGGAGATTCCGATGAAGGTACGAATGGGGGTATAAACTTCAGGGACAGCGGGCCCCGCCCCGAAAGCGTTCTCTCTCTTTCCCTCGTCTCGCTCTCCGCATCTCGTTCTCGGTCACGGGGTTGGACGCGGTTGAGGACAAAGGATCGGGTCCTGAGCGCGCACGGTCATGATCAAGAGAAGGTCGGCACAAAGGTAGTCCCATGGGCATTCGCAACCCGAGCGTTTCCTCCTCTTGTGTGTCCCGCCCCTCGCTGTCTAGAGAAGGTACCTCCGTTGGTGTCACAGGGCGCTGCGAATATCTGAGGCACCGGAAATACCTAGACGCAGCATAACGATCAGAAATTGCCCGTGATCGTCGCTCGACAGCGTTGGCATTTGCAGGTTTAGGTGATGTTCTAGACCCACGTTTAGTTGGTAGCGTACTAGCTTTGAACAGATTCTTGAATGGTCCGGTGAATTCGACCTGTTGTCAGGTATATAATGAATGTGAGCTTCACGGCCAAGATATGTCTTCGGGGTGTGAGCGTGCAACACTTGTGACACGGACACGAACTGCTTGGTACCACCGTCATAATCAGATCCTCCCCAAGATGAATTATTCTTTGCCAATGTGCCCATTCGTAATTACCATATCACCTCGTTGTTCCGTACCCTTGCCTCGATAACGGCACTCGTCGTGATCGTCGACGATCGCCTGCCGAGTACTAGCATGGGAGGCGTGCGTATCTGCTGGAATCAGGGGGAAACGGCGGGGGTGCCTCACCACTATGTGACACGTTGGGGTGTTCATGGATAGAAGGTGAAAACTGGAAGGTGGACTCGCCCTCAGTGACAGCTGGAACGCGGGGTTAGGATTTCCCGCTGGCTATTGGAGTAGTGTCCGTCCTTTGCATTGGGATCTAGTTTCGTCTGGTGCCTGTGTATGTGCAAGTGACTGGATGCAATTGTCATTCCAGTCATGGTCGCGCGCAAGAAGTGAGGTGAGGGTGGTCCGTCACTGGGATCGTGGTCGACATCAAAAGATGCAAGTAAATCTTTCTGGACTGTCAGTCGAAGAGGATGAGGAATATGTAATCCCATTCAGCTCTATAGTTCTTGTATTGTAATATCTGAATTTTCTGTACTTACACATCACCGGTTTCTGAAATATACATACGTGAGCGAGTGGCTCTTCGATGGACCGTGGGAATTGTCTTGTACATAGGCTTGCGTCACGCAAAACGCGATTATACGTTCTTACATTCGTACCCCCACGACATGCCCGTACCCACACGATCACAGAAAGCGCCTGTTGGCGTTCAATCCTACTACCAAGCTAAAATTGAAGCTGCCGAACTCTTGATCAACCAAAAAACACAGAATCTACGTCGCTTGGAGGCACAGCGGAATGCGCTGAACGCTCGAGGTACGTCCCGTGCTTTCCGCCCTCTTTTTTTGCGCGTGAGCGGGTGACAAACGGGGGTTGTAGTGAGGTTGCTTCGGGAAGAATTACAGTTGCTTCACGAGCCGGCGAGTTATGTTGGCGAAGTTGTCAAAGTGATGGGCAAGAAAAAGGTGTTGGTCAAGGTCCAGCCCGAGGGAAAGTACAGTGCGTAAGGAGCCTGTTGAGCGTGTTCTGATTGCTCACGCTACCTTCGCAGTCGTCGATTTTGACTCTGAGATTGACATTGCGGAACTCACGCCGTCCCAGCGCGTCGCGCTCCGATCGGACACGTACACGATTCACAAGATATTGCCGAATAAGGTGGACCCGCTTGTGTCGCTCATGATGGTGGAAAAGGTGCCGGACAGTACGTACGAGATGGTGGGCGGGCTAGACAAGCAGATCAAGGAGATTAAAGAAGTCATCGAGTTGCCGGTGAAGCACCCCGAGCTATTTGAGGCACTCGGGATCGCGCAGCCCAAGGGGGTGCTCCTTTACGGACCGCCTGGGACGGGAAAGACGCTGCTCGCGCGTGCGGTGGCACATCACACGGACTGCAAGTTCATTCGGGTGTCTGGGTCGGAGTTGGTGCAAAAGTATATTGGAGAGGGGAGTCGAATGGTGCGAGAGTTGTTTGTGATGGCGAGGGACCATGCACCAAGCATCATTTTCATGGATGAGATTGACTCGATCGGGAGTTCGAGAGGGGAGAGCGGGTCGGGCGGGGGTGACTCGGAGGTGCAGCGGACGATGTTGGAGCTGCTCAACCAGCTGGATGGGTTCGAGGCGACGAAGAACATCAAGGTGATCATGGCGACGAATCGGATAGGTGAGCTGGTCTGGGGCAACGTGGCAGCGGGTCTGACTCGAAGGATAGACATTCTGGACTCGGCGTTGCTTCGACCGGGCCGGATTGACCGGAAGATCGAGTTTCCACCGCCAGGGCCGGAAGCGCGTGTGAGCATTCTGCGGATTCATTCGCGCAAGGCAAGGATACTCTCATGTGTGATGACTATTGCTGATGGAGACACAGATGTCGCTCCAGCGGGGGATTGATATGAAGGCACTGGCGGACAAGATGGGGCAGTGTTCGGGAGCAGAAGTGCGGGGCATCTGCACCGAAGCGGGTGAGCTTTCTTTGTACGACTGACTAGGACGACGGTGTCTAACAAGCTACAGGGATGTATGCGCTCCGAGAGCGACGGCAACACGTTACGCAGGAGGATTTTGAGTTTGCGATTGCCAAGGTGCTGAAGAAACAGCAGGAGGGGAACACGTCCGTGAACAAGCTCTTCTCTTAGCAATCGAAAGACTCCGATGGAACCACGGCGAAAGGGGTGACGCGTCGCAGTCGCTGATGTAATCCGGCAATGTCCGTTGGTAGTTTACAAACAAACACGATTCGATTCAAAGTCCACTTTCCACTTGCCCTCCAAAGATGCTCGAGCCGTACAGAATCGACGACTTTTTCAATCTCGACGCCCCCTCCACCGCAGACGACGCCCTCTTCTCCCTTTTCCTCGAGGACGACTTCTCAAAGCTCCCCCACTCCTACGACTTTCCCACAACCACCTCCCCCGATGCCTCCTCCTCCACCGCATCCCACTCCCCCCTCCCCATGTTTGCCATCGATCCCCAACTCGTAGACACCCCCGCAACCTCAAAGGACCTCTCCGACTTTGGCGACGACGAGCCCGACTCCGACGATGAACTTCCCCCACTCCCAAAGTTCAAGCAGTCCAGAAAGGGCACCGTCATGTCTGGTGGCATCAAGAAGACGCCTCTCCCAGAAAAGGAGAACAAGGAGGGAAAGTCAAAGAAAGACCCCGCACCCCTCAAGATCCTCGAGCCAGAGGACTGGCGTCCAAGCCCAGAGGAATACAAGAAGATGTCTAGCAAGGAGAAGCGCCAGCTCCGCAACAAGATCAGTGCACGCAATTTTCGTGTCCGTCGCAAAGGTCCGTGCTTTCCTGTGCCGCTCCCTCTGTCTGATCTCACCCCTTGTGTACACAGAATACATCTCCGCCCTCGAGGGCGACATCGCAGAGCGTGATCGGCTCATCGATGCCATCCGTTCGGAACTCGGCTCCTCCAAGTCAGAGAATACTGCCCTCCGTCAGGAGATTACTGCCCTCAAAAAGTGTCTTCTCGAGGGTCGTGCCCTTCCTGATCTCCCACCCCCGGCCGAGTTGCCGCCCGTTTCCGTGTCCCCTTCTCTGGCTCCCTCCCCCGCAGCAGCCACATCATCTTCCTCTCCCGTCGTTACCCCAAATACACAGAAGGACCTTCCCACATCTCCCAGGCTCAGCAACCGTGCCTTTTGGGGCGGTCTCGGTGGTATCGGCGTCACTCCCGTCCACGCCACATTCGTCCCTCCTATCGCCGTCCTCGCTGCCAAGGCATCCAACACCTCGTTCCCGGGTGGCAGCCACATCCTCAACCCGTCCATCTTTTACGAAGAGACCATCCGTTCCCGTGTCCTCCAGGAAAACCTCAACCCGGGTCTCAACTCGTCCTCGTACCATGGCCTCGTCGAGAAAAAGGGCTCTGCCAACATCAACCCTGCACTCTGCAACCTCAATTCTACCGTCGGCCATGGTGTCGGCGCATTCGATGCCTTTTCCGATGTCAACCCGTTCACCTTCAAGACCCTTGATGCCTATCGCATGCAGCTCTGGGGAAAGATGGCCGCACAACAACATACTCACCAACCACAGCCACAACCTTATCTGTACACACAGCCTCATGGTTTGGCCGGCAGTCTCAAGCCTCACTTTTTCAGTCCGAGTAACTCGGCCTCCAAGGCCAAGACTGCTAACACAACCCCGCCTGCCTCGCCAAAGCTGCCATCGAAAGAACATGCCGCTGTTGCCGCGATCGCGAGCCAGACGCTCTTCAGCAAGCTTGGGAGTGCATTCTGGGAGGCTTTTGCTGGCTCTCCCTCCCATACCTCTGCAACCAAAAACTGGGATGCAGAAAAGGTGCGCAAGGTCCTCGAGGGCCGCGCAGTCCTCAAGGTCGTCGATGTCGATGTCCCTGCTCCTGCGCGCGTACCTTCGCCTGCGCAATCATCTACATCCTCGCATGCGTGTTCGTGCGCAATGACGGGCCTGACAGACATTTTGGAAGAATCAATGCGAAGTTTGACGCTGAACAAGAAATAAGCTTGTATGCGACATTAGAATTTATTTTCCCCTGTCTACCTTCCATACTCACACGATCCTTGGCAGTTTTTTTACCCATTTAAGTTCCTGTTTTCATTCCCTTGATTGGTGTCTCCCCACTCGTTTGTTCGCGCTGCATTTCCTTGTCAAAGTATACGTACGCAGACTGAATATTTGGCAATCCTAGTTTTCAAGGTATCGAACGCGCACGGTATTGTACGTTTCTCGCTCTGAAGGTTGTTGCTACTTACCCTCTTGTCACAATTACACACATTAGTCCCTCTATACTGTCTTGTTTGGAGTTGTACATAACATGGATGTCCATCAGAAATGAAATCAAGTAATGAATAGAATCCCACGCACTGGAATGTTGTTTGGCAACGGCCTTGGAAACAAATAACCCCGTTTGATTAATCGTTCCGTTTCGTGTCTCGCACAAGCTTCGCATCGCACTCTTAGCGCGTCGACGACGATGGCGGATGCGTCGTTCAAGGACGTTCCGGAGTTGTTTGAAGTGAGATGTCGAACGTTGAGCGAGGTGCTGGGATTCACTCGAGTCTTTTTTTTCCGTGTTTTCTAGGTCGAAATTGGGGAAGCGTTGACGGCGCGCACCGAAAGTTTAGGTACGTTTTTTCTCCTCGGCCCCGGCGAACGATTACAACGTCACTCCGCAGCGACCTTTCGTGAACTCGGTCCGCCGGATCTGTGCCACGTAATCAAGAGTACGGGGAAGACTGGCCAGCGGGATGTGAGTCCCCTTTGCTGTCCTTGGGCCTCGGTGAAGATGACACATGGATGCTAACACCAAACACCCAGCTCGGATCCTTCCACTTCGTCTCCGGCGTCGATGCCAGTTCCTCTGCTTCCCTCGCTGCTTACATCAACTCGCTCACGTACGCCATCGAAGACACCTCGGCGTGGTTCTCCAAAGGGCCAGTGTGGAAAGTCCGACATGGGTGTTATTGTTGCTTTAATGCTTTTTCGCGCGTGGACATTCGTGTGGATGTCAAGATTCCGGGCGGGGTGCATGCGTATGTAGTAGATCTGCGCGGGGAACGGTGCGTCCCGTCCTCTCCGTCTCCCTTTCGATTTGTTGCGTTGTACTTACACCCTCGATCCCGATGCTACCACGACAACGAACAGACATGAGGCCACCCCGGACATTTGGCAAGAAACTTACGTTTCCGCGCTCCTCCGGGCGATGCTCTATTCGGACGATCCGATGTACTGGTTGGATGCGTATCGCAAGTTGGATCCGATCACGACGGGGGAGGGTGAGGTGAGGTTTTTGCAGGCGGTCGAAGAATTGTTTATGAAAGGTATGTTTGTACGTTACTTGAACAAACTCGCTCATGCTCACGCCCGCATATAGGCTGGCAAGTCGGCTCGGACCCCGAGATCCAAGTAGCCACGGTCGTCTCGAACCACCTCACAGCGGGAGTGATGAAATACTTTGGTGCTAGCGGGCGGTATCAGCAAGCGGCCAATCTCTTTGAAAAACTGGCGGCGAGGGAACCCGAGGTGGCATCGTTGTTGGCTAAGAGTTATATTGGGATGAGTGCGTTCCCCTTCCCATCGATGATATATGCCTGTATGCGTGTGTTGACTGCATGACATGTGTGTGCGCACGCAGACGAAGAAGTCAAGGCGGTCCAAATCATGTCGGCCGCGATGCAGCACACGCCTCATTCTTACACGCTCTTGCACGCCCAGTGTGATTTCCTGCGTTCCAAAGGTAAATTGGCGTGGGCGCTCAAACTGGCCAAGGAAGCGGTCAATTGTGCACCAAGCGAGTTTGTGACGTGGGAGAAGCTGACGGAACTGTACATCGATACCAAGGATTACGAGTCGGTATGTTGTCTTTCACTCTCTGTCGTCTCTTGTACATCGTTGGGTGACGCACTTTCAAGGCACTGCTCACGCTCAATTCGTGTCCCATGTTTACGTACAATGGCAAGGATGTACATCGACCGATTCAGACGTCACGCGTGCATCTCCCGTTTAATCGTCAGATTACTGATATTTTACCGGAGAAACAAAAGACCGAGGACGACGAGGTATGTTTTTTCTTTTCTTTGACACGCATCCATCTACGTTTGCTTTTCTGCGGGTCTCATCACTCACTCGCCGTTTGTTCGTGCACATGACAATCTTTATGTTCGTGTCCTGCCTAGGCCGACCCCGCCCTCCTTCGCCTCCCAGCACCCGGTCTCCGGGGTACTTGGGCACGCGCATACTCTCTCCTCACACGCCTCGTCTCCGACATCGGATGGGACGAGCTGCTGAAGACCCGGAGTGCCGTGTTCGTCATGGAAGAAGAATATCGAATGCAAAAGTCGCACACGGATCTGCACAATGGGATGGGTAATGTGCAAGGTCTGGGATCTGGATCGCAAAGGGACGGAGATGCGGATACGGATACGGTGATACACGAGGATGGGACGGTGGTGAGAAAGGGGGTGGTCGAGTCTCCGATGTTGAACAGGAGTGGGACTGGGGGACTGATGGCTGACGACGACGCATCGACGAGGGCGGTGCATAGTCCGCAAGAGTCGCGAGGGTCCGATGGACAACTGGGCGTGTTGGGGAGTATTCCGATCATTAGAGTGTCGACCGAGTCTGATATCGAGCGGGAGTTGGCGGCGGCTACGAGAGAGGTGGATGGGGATGTGGAGAATGGGGCGGGGAAGGAGAATGGGGAAAATGGGCACGGGCACGAGGTGACGAGTCCGACGTTGGAGAGGCCTGTGGTGGCTGCTGCAGTTGTAGCGGACCAGGACGCGGCAGAGTCCTTGGGGACGGGACAAGATGCGTTTTCGTTTACGAACAAGCGGTTGTGTGAACGGTGGTTGGATAACCTCTTCATGGTTCTCTACGAGGTGCGTCAGTTCGTTCCTACACATAATGTCGAACCCTCAGTGCTTTGCAGGACCTTCGAGTATGGACCATCTTTCGTGCTGAAGTCGCCCATTTCAAGACCCAACACGTCGCGTACCGTAAGACGGGTTTGGAATGGGAAATTTTGGGCGATTTGGGCCTGCGATTGCATCACAAGGAAGAAGCCAAGGAGGCGTATCAGCGGTGTCTCGAGACGACGCGGTACGCGCAAAGGCCATGGGCGAAATTGCTAGAGATGTATGCCGAGGAGGGGGATATTACTCGGACGATTCAGACTGCGATACGGGTGGCTGCGTATCGGTATGCGGATTACACCGAGATGACGGTGAGTTGCCCGAGTGTGGGGTTGTCGTTTTACTGAACTGACGACGCCGTCGACAGTACCCCTCGTTGATCGCCCAGTCGTTTTTCAAAATGGGGCAGATCCACGGACACGCCAAGATTGCATTCACGTTACTCAGCATGGGACTTCCAGAACCGGTGCTCAAGATCATGGATGGATATTTGCAGTATGGGAAGACGTTCAAGGTGGAGGGGTATGAATTTTGATAGACGAAAAAAAAAAGACAAGACAAGAACAAAAAAACGCGCGTGAGTGTGTTAAGTAGATGGAATCGCACTTCTTCTCTTTTTTTTCCCTTTCCACTTTTGCTTTTCTTTCGTTCTCGTCCACAGTCTAAGATGTGCAGTCGTTTGTTCGTACGTTTGATATGTTCAATTTCTTTGACTTCTCGGCTGTGTGATGTGTACGCTAATATTGCCGTCGAGCTCGGCGCGTTGTGCCGCAAGTGTGGCGGTGGCGGGTTAAAGCGGAACCCGGTCCTTCCCCATGGATAATATAATTCAGTAGGTGTGGCAACGACCTCCTCTTTCGACAAGAGCGTTGCCACCTCATCCGTTGGCAACACACACCACACAGCGACCTCACAGGGTCTCTTTTTCGGCTTTTCCCCTACGAACTCAGAGCTACTCGGGGGACAGGGATACGTTTCGGAGGGTTTGGACGAGGGCAAGGACAAGCGGTACGATTACGAGGAGGCTGGTTACATCCGTTGACCGTCTCCATCAACCGGAGGGCGCAACACGTTGGACAACAAGAGCATACAACTCAGCTATACAACGAACAACGAACAACGAACAACGAACATATAACAAGAATTTAAAGGCGGTGGCAACAATGTCTGATTCGCCCGTCCGCCGGTTCTCCACGGCGAGTCCGACGAATCAATTGAAACGGGAGGAGACTCTGATCAATGCGTACGAGGCGGAGGAGGAGCGGATCATTAATGTACTGTCGCGCAAGCTGGAGCAGGTGCGTTCATTTTTTTTTCGTTGGGAGTTCGTTCGTTCGTTCGTTCGTTCGTTTTATGTTATATTATATTGCCTCTTTTTCTTTTTTGTTTTCCTGCCTCCCCTCCTCTCTCTCCTCTCCTTGCGGAAAAGGTTCTGACGAAACCGAAACGTGATAGCTCCGTGAGGAAAAGATTCAACTCGAGAATGTGCTCGAGGCAGAGAGCGAGTCGCACGTGAATAGATTGAGTCGGGAGTTATCCGTTCTGCGTGCACAGGCGCAAGCGAATACGAGCGGGACGGGGTCGGGGAATGGACATGGGAGTACGACGGCAAGCGGTGCCTCCTCTCCTCAAGTCGTGCGCGCGCCATTTCTGAGCGGTCGCGATCCGACAGCGCCGAGCGCCGAGGTGATGTTGGAAGCGATGCGACGGGAGAATGAGCAGTTGCGAACGCGGTTAGTGGATACGGAGCGGGATTATGTGCGGATTTCGAGGTTAAATGATATCTACCGGGAGGAGTTGTTGGAGCTGCGAAGAAGGGTGAGTTTTTTCTTTTCTTTGCTGGTGGTCGTCGAGGGGTTTGCTGACTGAACATGACCAGCTCGGGTTATCGGTGGATAATCTGGTGGGGTTGACGCCTTTTGACCCGTTTTCGCAGCCGATACATCGACGGTTGTCGACGTCTGGGATTTCGTCGCCGAGTACGTCGGTGGTGCATTCGTCTGCGCGATTGACGACGCATGCGGTGCCTATTCCCTCTCACGGGGTGCCGATTCCAAGACCGTCGTCGTCGATCCACCGACCGCAGAACGGCACGTCGGAAACGACGACGCCGCTTTCGTACTCGCCTTCGTCGACGGAATCGCCATCGCCGTTTCCGTTCTCGCCTGCACTCTCTGCGCACGTCCCGGCGGGCAGCAGTGTGATGAGCAATGGGACGCATATGACGACGCCGCCGTCGTCGTCGTCTGTGCAATCGAATGGGGTGCCAGGTGGTGGGGTTGGGAATGTGCATGCGTTGACGTATCCGAGTGTGCCGCCACCGTCGTTATCGTCGTCATATGGGTCGCCTGTAGTGTCGTATTTTCCGCAGAGGGAGACGTCGCCTGTGGAAGGGTTGAGTCGACGGGGATCGGGTGCGCGTGGGCGGGGAGGGGGCATTGGGGTAGGTGCGGGTGCTGGGGGGGAGATGGGCGGTGGGACGGGGGTGGGGTGGCAGCATGGAAGGAGTGGCAGTCGGAGGGATAGTGTGGAACGTGGGGGGAGGATTGCGGAGACGGGGACGTTGGTGCCGAGGTCGAGGTCGAGGGCAGAGAGTCAGGGTGTTGCGTCGACGAGGCATAATAATGCCCAGGTGCCGTCGGAGAGTGCGAGTGCTAATGAGGGGCGGTGAATGTATCGTGTCTTTCGGGTATGTTTTGTATGAATATTTTCAAAATAATGGTTGTGCACATACAGACAGGGGTAAATATTTCCGGGAATGACACTTCCACCTTCGGTCAACAATCAGTGGCTGTGTCGGAGAAATAATGCCGTGGGTGGAAGTATGGCGGAAATGTTTTTTTTTTCTCGACGAACAATGAAGAAGTTTTGGTGGCCTACCGACGGTACCAAATCCGGGTCCGAGCGCTCGCTTAGCGAGTCACGAGGCGAAGGTGCGGCGGGCTATAAAACAGCGGAACGCGAAAATCGCCCACAAATCCCCCTTTGTTTCCATGTCGTATCAATACCCATTCATTCCTGGGCACTCTTCAATGCCTGCAACACCTCAGACAACATATCGTTGGGAGGACGGTGATCCACATCAGCAACAACAGCAACAGCGTCTTGAGCAGCAAGTTTTACAGCATCCACTTCAGTATCAGCCAGAGCAAAATCAAGACGTGCATGTCCCCACGTCATCAACGACCACCATGCAACTTCAAGAACGCGTCCCAATTGTGCCCAGCCAGGACCTCAGACGTCCTGGTTCTGGTCATGGCGTTGAGGGTGATGAGCCGCAACTGCGTTTGCAACATCTATCCGTGCCGGCCCTCTTACGGCCTGAGCACATGAGACCACCCATGATTGATACCAATCGTGCGTATCATGTCGGAACTAGTGCTAGCCCTCCTTCGGGTCCGCCGTCTGCCGCCCCGAGTGCGGCATTTTACGGTGCTGCAGCTGGCGTGCGTGCGCGCATATCCCCTGTGCATACAGATCATCGCGCTGCGGCGCATCCGTATCGACGTCCCCAGAGTGCTGCCGGAGTGGTAATCGCAAGATCTAGGAGAGAGCCTGAAGACGTCCAGAGTGTGAGATATCCAAGACAAGCGTCGTCCTCGGCCACGTCCATCCTGGCCCCGCTCTCGGCAACAACAACGACAACACCGAGGGCACTCCCGATCTCTGCAAAGATGGTTTCGATGACCAAGTGCGTTCCGTTTTCTTAGTGGCGTCGCGGGCGTGCTCACGCGGTCCTACCACAGAGGATTGATAAATCCGGGTTATTCGCCGGCGGGTGTCAGCGTTGTGATTCGTACGGACCTACACTTCAATAGTGAAACAAGCATCTTGACTGCATTGTGTGAGCTCCCTGGTCGTTCCAAGAGCGACGTTACCGTCGTCCTCTCGACCAATGCCTTGAATCGGGTAAAGCAGGTCGTCGTCACCGCCAAATCTCCTCCAGACCTCGCGGATGATGGATATGTTTTGAGAGAACGTAGGTCGGGTAGCGTGTCACGCACGTTTGTCGTCCCGAGTGAAACAACAGTGCGTTTGTCCCTTCGCTCTCGGGGTGTCGGTACATGTCACAGACGCTTGTGTTGCAGCCCGACCATATCACTGTTGAGATGCGAGATGGCTTGCTTTCAATGAAAATTCAGTGTCCGCCACCTTCATCAGCAGACGATTCCGAAGACATTGTGATACGCTGAGTGATTGGTAGATCGCATTCATCTGACTTGACTACAAGTTCTCCTCATGTTGCATTGGCAGCTCAGTGTCCTCCAGTCTCGCGTGGATCTTTTCAATTTCGCTTTATATCACCACTCACTGACCGACTCCCCTCCCTTTCCTTTAGCTTTCTCGCGCTCTGAAAATGCTTTATATCCCATCGGCACCCATCTATCCAAAATATACTATATTGCTATGTGTATCATGATCGCAACCTTGCAGCATGCTCTATTCGTTTTCGTTTTCGTTTCACTACACCTAGGCTGGTACCATGACATGGACGTGGACTTTTTCTCGGTGTAATCTGTGTAGCAACATCTCTAGACTACATCTCTCTGTTGTTTTATACCTAACCATATATACGCGTATACAGATTAAAAACGTGCCAGACTCTGAATGCTCGCATCGATACTAATTTATTATGAGATGTCCTTTCAGAGCTCGTCGTACATGCGCTGCATCGCTTGTTCCACCCTGGCAAGCAGGGCGGGCATCGTGTCTGGACGTGATACAATGACCTTGTGTTCGTCCCTATGGCCCACTTTCTTCACTCATGTCTCTCCGACGTAGATCAGTGCCGCTGACCCTCGGGAACGCGATAATAGCGGTGTACGAGCTCCTCGCCCTCGAAGAGGTAGTGCACCGGCGAGTGCAACGCGCAGTCTGAGTAGTGGTGCTCGCTGGCCGCCAAGATGGCTTACTCCGACGCCGCCGCCTCCAAGTCTACGGCTGCAGCTATGGTTTGCCCAGCAGGGCCACCCCGAGCGCGTACGCAGTGTTTCGGGAGCTGGGCCTCGGTCACGGGGTAGACATCCATAGAGACATCCATCACCCGTGTACGTCAGTCTGCCGCGCCAACGTCTCACCTCCAGAACCTCATACCACGTCACCCAATCCTCCTCGTCCTCAACGTCCGATGTTTTCTTCCGCATCGCTCGGAGCTCAAAGATGTTTGCCGGATCGAGCGGTTCGTACTCAGTTTGCGGGAGATAAAGAATGCGCTGAAGAGGGTCTGGTAGTGTGTCTCGAAACCAGCGGTTCAGCGTGATGACAACCTTGATGACTTGGTCGTCGGAGCCTGCCCCGGCGAATGAGGCTCAGCCCGGACAAAACGGATGATGCTGAGGTTAGAGTAGGCTCAGCTTGATAGAATGAAAAACCATCGTGTTTGCTGATGATCTCTGCGGTGTAGTTCGCGATGTGATCGCTGTCAATGGGGCTTCCGTTGGGGGATTCTTTCGCCTGGAGTTTCACAGTTTTTGATCGGACCGGGTTGTCGCTCGGCGGATCGTAGAGAGGGTGGAAAGCTGTGAATCCGGCTTGTATCTCGACTCGGCTGTCATCCCGTTCACGAACCTGACGTGGACAAAGTATTCATATGCCGTCTCTACATTGACAAACTGGGCACGGAAGCAAATTAGTTCCTTGTTTTCCTTTTATGGAACGGACGCACCTCCGCACCTCGCCGTGGGCCCAGCGTTTGAATGGGGACAACCAAGCGCCGGGGGAAAGTTCGTCGATGGGACGAGAATCACGAAATCCTGAGCGACGTCACGAACGGAGCCAGGTTGCGCATCTGCCATGTCTATCGCTTGCGTCGACCCGAAGACGATACGCTCCTCTTCTCGAACGAACCATAAGTTCTTGTTCTTGACGATCTCCTCGAACACCATGTTATCGCTACAATTTGTCATGTTCTCCATCGGAGCGAGGAAGGGCTTGTACGCTCTGGATCGAACACGTCGATCACTGTGTTCTTTGGTCTGGCATGTCGTCGCTTCTATGGAGCGCCTGATGATCGCCGTCGGGGGTCATCGTTCAGTACACCGTGCTGCCCCGGTGGAAGCGGAAGAACCCCAGTAGTGAACGAGAAATGGTACACTCACGACGCTTTCGCAAAGGATCATTTTGAAACGGTTACCGAGCGAGGCTGATCCGACTGCAGTACATCCTGCGGTGAGTTTTAAGCGTGCGTCACCTTGGATGACGGTACCCGGCACGAGATCGAACGCTCTGACCCAAGCCTGAGGGTTGTATTCTGGGGATGGGGAGGGGATCGCAGTGCTAGTGCTTGCGTGAACGGCGCTGGCGCTAAGCAGAGACAGCCAGCCGAGGATGTTCTGGGGATGATCCACGCGCGACAGAATGAGAGCGAGAAGCGGACCTCGTGGGCACGTTTAGCCTTTGGGCGCCAGTGTCTACAGCACGTGTGGCCTGTACTGGCAACTTCTTTGATGTTCCCTGGTCCCAAGCTGCTTGAGCCTCGTCCGCATGTTGTCTCGGTCGACGTCTTGTAGTTGGAATTGACTCACTTCCTAGCGTGTGTTTCACGGAGATTGAATTCATCTCGGAGTCGGCCATGCAGCTTCTTGCCCAGCTGAATGGGATGGTCTCGCCGCATCGGTTAATGAAACCAGTCCGACTCACGAACCACCGCAGCGTTGACAGAAGTTGGACTTGGTTTTATGAGACACGTTCCCGGTGGGTACAACCACAACGGAAGCGCTCAAGACTGTTCACACGTTTCGCGGCGTGGCCCAACAACGTCGAAGTCCAGCCCGTCCCCCCTCTGCATCTGAATGGATCATGATGCACAACCAACTGCCTGATGTGGCCCCCTCTCATACCACGTTGGATTAGTGGCGCTTCAGATTGCAACGTGATCAGAAGATTTCGTTGCTCGACTCAGCCGCAGTCCGCCCACGCGAGTGCTAATTTTACTGCTTAAAACTGGGCACCACGACACGCTCAGGGCCCAAGTTGACCATATTTTACCCTCTTCCCATGTCTCGCGCGCCGTGTGCCGCTCTCTTACTATCGGCCTATGGCCTCTCCTGGTTCATGTTCGCGCATGCCCAGTTGCAAAATAGCTGGCCTGAGGTGTATCCCGGAATGCCGTCCGGCAATTATAGTCCGGAATGGCAGAACTGTACGTGCTGTTACCTGTTTCCTGCATTAACACTACGAGAATGTTTCCGCAGACTTTCAGGTGACAAAGAGTCTTCCAAACGTATCGTGGCCGATTGCTCGGAACTGGGCCGGCAACATCCCCGTGCAAAGAGCGGGTCATCCGAATGATACCCTGTTCTTCTGGGCGTTCGAGTCTTCGAATGGGTCCTTTACCGCGAACAGTAGTGAACCTTGGGGAATCTGGCTCAATGGAGGGTGAGTTCATGAATGCATACATGGTGCATAGCTTACGGTTTTGCACAGTCCTGGCGCTTCGAGTCTTGTCGGACTCTTTTTCGAGGTCTGTCTTATACGTCCCAGGTGGTATATCCCATCGCGATCTCATGCCGACATTTGTACCTCAGAACGGCCCTATTCACATCTTGAACAATTATTCGGCCGTCGAAAATCAGTATGCATGGTCTACTATTGCCGATTATGTGTGGATCGATCAACCAGTGTACGTCAGTGCTTCCATCTTCATACTGAAGGATTTACATGTTTGTGTTAGCGGAACTGGGTTCAGCACAGTCGACCCCGGCGGATATGGTGGGTACCTCGTTCTAACCTTCGTTACTCGATTCTGACACACCATTCAGTCCCTGACGAGGACCAGCTGGGTGCTGATTTTGTGAGAATCAGCGGCGTGCAGATTCAGTGCCATGTTAATGCATCGACAGATGGGCTTCCTCGAAAACCTTGTCAAAGTGTTCCCCGGTCTCGCTACACGACCTTTGCATCTCACAGGTGAGAGCTATGCTGGAACGTTCATAGTAAGTGCTCTCCTCTCAAGCAAACAAGTTAATCCGCATACATTCACTCCAGCCCTACATCACCAAAGCCTACTTCGAGATGGACAATCCTCCCGTCAATCTTGCGGCAATTGCCATTGGGGACGGAACTATTACATCATTGCAGACGTTCTTGGAGTTGCCTGTGATCACCGTGCTAGAAACATACCCACAGATCATCGGGTTTGATAGCCAAGTGTTTGAATACTTTTGGGAGCAGTACGTTCGACCAGGTAGAGTGTGTTCTGTAGGAATGCTTATTTTTTCCATTTAGAAGCAAACTTTGCGGGTACGATCTCACCCTACAATACCCTCAACCAGAGCACTTTCCGACTCTAAATGCTCCACTTCCCGCTGCCAATGGTGGAGCATCCTCTGGAAAATACAACGCGAAGATCACGAAGGAAAGCTTCATGCTGGAAGCACAGGATCGGCTTGCCGCAAGGCTCAGAGAGAGAGACGGTTCTCCGTCTGAGCACAGCGAGAGACTTCACGCACGCGATGTATGGAAACGTGACCTGGCCGGTCGCGCGAACGGAACCATCGACCCTTGGTATCAGTGTGACCTGTATACCGAGATGATCGACTACGCCATCAATTTCACTTTTCCTTGGTGTACGTTTCTATCCTTTCCCTTTCTGTTTTTCTGGCCGACCTAGGATTCGTGTTTTAGCCTCGGGCGACCAGTTCGATTACTACAATATTCCTGATGCGTTGAGCCCCGAAGCGCCAATGGATGCAAGTATTTTTCTCAATTGTTCGTGTGTAAGTTCTGAATGGATGTGTTGGTATTGATGCACGTTCTCCCAGATGCCCAAACACGTACTGCAATCCACGCGCCAACGAGCAAAAACTGGGAAGAAATTACCCCTTTCCCGTTTGCACTGACGAATGGTTACAGTAAGCGATTGTCTCTGGGGGATTACAGCGAATTTATGCAATCTTTTCACAGCTAATGCCTACGGCGACCCAAGTGAGCTTCGGTCCTTTTCTTAGCAGTAGATGATAAGTTTAATGTTCTCTAGGCGTCGAGTGAGTACTTGCATGATCGGCGTAATTAGATGCTTAGAAAGGCTAGACCCATGGCATTCCTGACAGAGCTTGCCACGAACATGACGGCTCATGACATCTCGGTCGTGATATATTCTGGAAACGACGATTCGCTCGTCCCGCACTTTGGTTCTCAAAGTAGGTCCCCTGCCTGCCCCGGTCACTGCAACCTGTTAACTGTGTATATAGTCGCCATTCAAGTATGATGTTCCACATCTCGCGCATTCCCTGTGTGTTTGATTTTCATTGCCTAGAACACGACGTTTGGTGGAATCCAGGGATTCACACGCAAGCCAGAAACGCCGTGGTCCAATGACGACGGTGAGTTTGCGGGCATCGTCCACCAGGAACGTGGCTGGAAGTACGTCCTTGTGGCTCATGCTGGACATCTTCTTGGATATACCAACCCCATCTCCGTGAGGGACTGATTCCTTCCGCACTTGCCCCTTCCTAACGCCATCTATTTAGGCTCTCACTCTCGCTCGAGAATTCATCTTTGGTAACAATCAAACCGGACTAGTGACTAACACTAGTTCGGGATCGATCAGCGTTATTGGAGGCGAAGTGTCTTCGCTCGGGAGTGAGATCTTGACTGGTCAAGCAGCGATCTATTATGGGCAGGCCACGACCGAATCCAGCTATCTCTTCCCGTCGGCGACCGTCGAGGCTTGGAACAGCTACATAGCCACCGCGACCGCGACGAGTCGAGCGAGCTCCCTACTTTCGGTGGGTTCTCTGACGATCCAAAGGTTCTTCCTGGGAAGTGCGCTAGCGATCGTGCTCAAATTATTATTGTAAAATTACTGTAAACTGTTTCCACCTTTAATTTATCTGGGGTACCAGAATTCAGTTTTTTTTTTTCGTATTAGATTGGCAGGTTGAAACAAACATTGTTCACTACGTTATGTAACTCATGAAGACCTACACCATTTTCATATGATATGACGAGCTGTGTACATCTTCCACGGGCCCTTCTTCTGCGATGCCAGCTATTGAGGTAGACTTTTTGCGACCCGAGCGGCCCAATCCCCAGCAGAATTTGCCGAAAGGCTTGTGGTTTCTTTCCCGCCAAGATAACCGGCAAATAGCACGCACAAGCCTATGTGATATCGACTGTGAAAAACAGGTCGAAGTGCATCCATTTTGTAATGGAATACTATTCTAGAAAGTATTGCGATGTTGTTGTCATGACATCCATGTTGTTGTTTTCCGAACAAGTGATGGCACCCATCTCTGGTGACCAGACTGTCCAATCAGGCAAGACCCATGAAAAAAATGGATGGCAGCGCGTGGGTGTCCACCTCCGTCCACTCCCCCGCTCTTCAGTCATGCCCACCACAATCTACAAGTGAACCATGCCATCTGCCAGTTACAAAGGTGCAAATGAAACGACCGCAGCACGTGAATCGGAATGTCTATCACCAGACGAGCGCATTCAGCAGGCATTGGAGATTTTGCGCATCGGTCGAATCTCTGTCCTCGACTTCATGATCAAGATTCTTGGCCCTTTTGAACCTGCATACGTGGCATATCGTGAGCGCTTGTATTTCTTCCGGGAGCACAAATGAAAGGGAAACTTGCGAAGCCTTATCTACGATGACAAATGCGGCCGGGAACAGATCACAAATGGATGGAGCACCGCGGAGTTGAGCTTGTGACGCGGAAGGTTTACCAGGAGATGGATGCGTTGCCTGAAGCCGTTTAAGCGGCGAGATCATCAGCCGCAGGGAGATGGTATTTAGACGGAGTAGCGGTGGAATTAAGAGACAGAGAGTCTTCCCGCATCCTGTTCCAGCGGTATCGTGTCCGTTGAGTATAGCGATCGAAGCTTGAAGCTGAATGACTTTCAGAATGACCCCCATCGAGGTGAGAACATGAATGGTTAAACACACACCTATTCTGTCCGACCCTGCAAGTTTCGAGATATAGTCTAGAGGGAGCCTTTCCTAAAGGCCCGGAGTTTGACAAGCAAATGTCCTGAAGGGCGTCTAGCGATAAATTACAATAAGGAGTGAGAGTCCCATCATTGATGAGGAAAGGAATCAAGACGCATCGCACGTATGTGCGTCGTGACTAGGACTCGTCATGCTCTGCGCGTCGTCGATCGGCACTCTCAAATAACTTTATTGATTTTAAAATAATTTGTGGACACAAAGGTAGCGTTTTTTGATTGGCTCCTAGTCACACGACTCTAGGGGTGAACCCGCGGGTGTCAGTGGCCTTACCAGCATCCGTACCCACAATTGAACAGATTCAGGTCCCGGCAATGAATATTGCAGGCTGGGGTGTGTGGTACCGACTCATCAGGGAGCTGGGGCTCAGAGCAGCGCTAAGAAACCTACTACGTACATAGCTATTAGTGATTCGGAACGTGATACACCAATTACTTACGTAAATAAATGAAAATGTAAACAGATGACGCGCGCGTATCGTCGATCATGCACATGTCCGTGGTGCCATGAAATACAGCGGAACTGCACTTCAACAATCACACACGTTTCAAATGCTCAGTCCTCCGCTAAGCACAGGCGATGTCTGAACGGGATGTGCTGCTAGCCCGTCACAACGTATGAGGGGTGCCTGTATTGGTCGCACAGTTACTCGCTGCTTTAAAAGATCCAGGTCATCATGTCCCCCTCACTATGTTTCTCTCTCTTGCCATGTCCTGGGCGTCGTGTGCTGCTCTCCTGCTATCAGCATTTAACCTCTCCTCGTTCACGTTTGCACAGGCCCAGTCAGCGCAAGATAGCTGGCCTCATGTGTACCCCGGAATGCCGTCTGGCGGATACAGTCCGAAATGGCAACACTGTATGTGCTGATATTACATCCGTACATCTGCCCCGTTCATACCATGACGATATTCTCGCAGACTTTCAGGTAACGGAGAGCCTTCCAAACGTGACATGGCCCCTTTCTCGGAACTGGGCTGGCAATATCCCCGTTCAGAGACCCAATCATCCCAATGACACCCTGTTCTTTTGGGCGTTCGAGTCTTCGAAAGGGTCGTTTACCGCGCAAACTGACGAGCCTTGGGCAATCTGGCTCAGTGGAGGGTGAGTTCTTGAATGCATACATGGTGCACAGCTTACGGTTTTGCACAGTCCTGGCGCTTCGAGTCTCTTTGGACTCTTGTTCGAGGTCCGTCTTCTACTTCTCCGGTACAGTCTGTTGCGATCGTGGTGTCAATATTTGCACCCCAGAATGGCCCGATTCATATCTTGAGCAATTACTCGGCCGTCGAAAATCAGTATGCATGGTCTACTGTTGCAGATTATGTATGGATCGATCAACCAGTGTACGTCTGTGTTCTCATTTTCGTGCGAGTAGATTTCACGTCTTTGTATTCAGTGGAACTGGATTCAGTACGGTTGACCCAGAGGGGTATGGTGAGTACATCAAATTAGGTTCTAACATTCATTGTCTGATTCTATGCTCCGTTCAGTCGCTGATGAAGACCAGGTAGCTCAGGATTTTGTGAGGGATTTCAGTTTCATTCGTATGCTCTGCTCATGTATCCCCAGATGGGTTTCCTGGAGAACTTCGTCAAAATATTTCCGAACCTTGCGACGCGACCCTTGCATATCACTGGGGAGAGCTATGCTGGAGTGTTCATTGTGCGTGCTGTCCTATCAAGCAAGGAAACTGATCGGTGTAATACCACCTCAGCCCTACATTACCAAAGCCTACTTCGAGATGGACAGTCCTCCCGTTAATCTCGCGCAGATTGCCATCGGGGATGGAACTCTTACGTCAACCCAAGCGTCTACAGCATTGCCTGTGATGAGCGTGCTGGAAACATACCCACAAATCATCGGGTATGATAGTCAAGTGTTTGAGTACTTTTGGGAGCAGTACGTTGAAGGCGGCGGGGTGTGTGTCACAGACATGCTTATTTCTCGTTTAGGAGTAAACTCTGCGGGTACAATCTCACTCTTCAATATCCTCAACCGGAGCATTTTCCATCTGTGGATCCTCCGTTCCCCGCTTGGGATTATACAGCCTCCTCTGGAACATACAATGTGAAATTCACGAAGGAACGGTTCATGCTGGAAGCACGGGACCGGGTTTCTGCAAGGCTCAGAGAGAGAGACGGTTCCCCGGTGGAGCACAGCGAGAGACTTCATGCGCGCGATGTATGGAAACGTGACCTGGCCGATCGCACGAATGGAACCATCGATCCTTGGTATCAGTGTGACTTGTATACCGAGATGATTGACTACGCTGTCAATTTCACTTTTCCTTGGTGTACGTTTCTATTTCTTCCCTTTCTATTTTTTCTGTTCAACCAAGGGTTCGTGTTTTAGCCTTGGGCGGCCTGTTCGATTACTACGATGTCCCTGATGCGTTGAGCCCCGAAGTGCCAATAGATGGAAGTGTCATTCTGAACGGTTCGCCTGCGAATTATGGATGGATGAGTTGATGCTTACGCACATTCTCCCAGATGCCCAAACACGTGCTGCGATCCATGCACCTACGAGCAAAGACTGGTCGCTGTTTTTTTCCGGTTCTCCGTTTGCACCGACTAATAGCTCCAGTAAGCAACTATTTCTGGGTATATGCAGTGGATTTATGTAACTTGTTCACAGCTAGTGTCTATGGCGACCCGAGTGAGCCTCGATCCTTCTTTCCGCTATAGATGAGGTTTACTCACGATTAATGTTATCTAGGCGTCGAGTGAGTACTTGTCATGATGGGCAGAATCATATACTTAGAGAGGCCAGACCCATGGCATTCCTGACAGAGCTTGCCACGAACATGACGGCTCATGACATCTCGGTCGTGATATATTCTGGAAACGACGATTCGCTCGTCCCGCACTTTGGTTCTCAAAGTAGGTCTGCTGTTTGGTTCCTGTTATTGCAACCTGCTAACTGTGTATATAGTCGCCATTCAAGTACGATATTCTACATTTCGCGCATTCTTCGCGTGCCTGATTTTTGTGACCTAGAACACGACGTTTGGTGGAATCCAGGGATTCACACGCAAGCCAGAAACGCCGTGGTCCAATGATGACGGTGAGTTTGCGGGCATCGTCCACCAGGAACGTGGCTGGACGTACGTCCTTGTGGCTCATGCCGGACATCTTCTTGGATATACCAACCCCATCTCCGTGAGGGACTGTTTCCTTCCACACTCGCTCTTCCTAATGCCCCTCGTTCAGGCCCTCACTCTCGCCCGAGAATTCATCTTTGGTAACAATCAAACTGGACTAGTGGCCAACACCAGTTCGGGATCGGTCACCGTTGTCAGAGGCGAAGTGTCCTCGCTCGGGAGTGAGATCATGACCGGTCAAGCAGCAATCTATTATGGGCAAGCCACAACCGAATTCAGCTATTTCTTCCCGTCGGCGACTGTCGATGCTTGGGACGACTACATTGCCACTGCAACCTTGACAAGTGGATCGAGCTCCGTGCCTCCCACAGGCTCTGTGACGGGTAAATAAATTCGCCCGGGAGTCGCGCTCGCGTTCGCACTCAAAATGTTGTTGTAAGGACAGTGTAGACTGTTTCTCCTTTGATCAACTCTGGATCCAGCTGTCTGTATCTGCATTAGACGTCGCACTCGAGAAGGACTTTGTTCACGACGTTATCGTATGATGAATTGTATGATGGGCCCAGTCGAGGCGTCTCTTCCGCAGGCTCTTCTGCTATTAGTGATGCCAACCATCTTGAAGATGGTGTCTTTTGCTGCTTGAGCAACATATCCACGAACTCGACAGACTTGATTGAGTAGACTTGAGCGAGAACATGCTGAGAAGCAGTTAGGACAACCACGCAGGACCATTTTCAAAGGATGTTCAAGCATTGTTACTTCTATTGACTCGATTCTCGTGTTTCATACATGTCTCAGAGGAGATCCTGGTTGGTGTCATGGCATTTGCCCGCTATCACGCAGCAAAGAGGCCAGTCGTGAGATTAGTTGAGTGCCATGTTGCAGCCCCAAGAACGAGTGCTCTCCGTGCTCCGGTGGTGATGTCAACACCATCCACTCTTTTGATGACACGATGATATCCGAGTCGTCGGGAATGGGGTAAAACATTGGCACGAACAATTAAAATTCTGATGGTAACCAGCTAGTTGTTCGTGTCTAGGCGAGAAGCGAGGCAGTTGGAATGGTCCTGAGTGGTAGGGTACTAGTAGTGACTGGTTGTTACCAAGTTGGTGCGAAAGACCAGGGACACAATTGGAGGACTACCCAATCAGGAAAGGCATCGCTGACTCAGCACTCGCCTACACTCAGATCTGTCATAATGTAATACTAATATATAGCACCAACACAATTAAGACATTCGATCAGGAAATTCAAAGGGTCAGTCCTCCCGCAGACGCCGGAACTGAGTACTCGTGCTGCCAGCGTATGCCACAGCCGCCGGGGGTACCTTCCAGCTACGCTAAAAAGACCCAGGTCATCACGTCCCCCTCACCATGTTTCTCTCTCTTGCCATGTCCTGGGCGCCGTGTGCTGCTCTCCTGCTATCAGCCTCTACCCTCTCCTCGTTCACATTTGCTCAGGCCCAGTTAACACAAGATAGCTGGCCTCAGGCGTACCCCGGAATGCCGGACTGCGACTACGGTCCGGAATGGCAGAACTGTATGTGCTAATATTACACGTGTACATCTGCCCCATTCATACCATGACGATGTTCTCACAGACTTTCAGGTAACGGAGAGCCTTCCAAACGTGACATGGCCCCTTTCTCGGAACTGGGCTGGCAATATCCCCGTTCAGAGACCCGATCATCCCAATGACACCTTGTTCTTTTGGGCGTTCGAGTCTTCGGAAGGGTCGTTTACCGCGCACACTGACGAGCCTTGGGGAATCTGGCTCAATGGAGGGTGAGTTCGTGAACACATACATGGTGTACAGCTAATGGTTCTGCACAGTCCTGGCGCTTCGAGTCTCTTTGGACTCTTGTTCGAGGTCCGTCTTCTACTTCTCCGGTACAGTCTGTTGCGATCGTGGTGTCAATATTTGCACCCCAGAATGGCCCGATTCACATCTTAAGCAATTATTCGGCCGTCGAAAATCAGTATGCATGGACTCATGTCGCCGATTATGTGTGGATGGATCAACCAGTGTACGTCTGTGTCCTCATTTTCGTGGGTGGGGATTTCACGTGTTTGCATCAGTGGAACTGGATTCAGTACTGCCGATTCCGACGGGTATGGTGAGTACATCAGGCTGGGTTCTAATATTCATTGTCTGATTCTTTGTTCCCTTCAGTCGCTGATGAAAACCAGGTAGCTCAGGATTTTGTGAGGGTCTGCGGTTTCTTTCGTATGTTCTGCTCATGCGTTCCCAGATGGGCTTCCTGGAAAACTTCGTCAAGGTATTTCCGAGCCTTGCGACACGACCCTTGCATCTCACCGGGGAGAGCTACGCTGGAACGTTCATTGTGCGTACCGTCCTCTCAAGCAAGGAAACTGATCGGTGTAATATCACTTCAGTCCTACATTACCAAAGCCTACGTCGAGATGGACAATCCTCCCGTTAATCTTGCGCGAATCGCCATTGGCGATGGAACTATGATCTCTGTAGATTTATGCGCGGAATTACCTGTAATAAGCGTGCTAGAAACATACCCACAAATCATCGGGTACGATACTCAAGTGTTTGAGTACTTCCTGCAACAGTACGTTCAATGTGGTGGGGTGTGCTCCAGGAATGCTGATCTCTCCGTTCAGGAGTAAACTCTGCGAGTACGATCTCACCCTCCAATACCCTCAACCCGAGCAGTTTCCAACTCTAAACCCCCCAATGCCCACTGCCCCCTCTGCAAGATCCTCTGGCAGATACAACGCGAAACTCACGAAGAACCGGTTCATGCTGGAAGCACGGGATCAGCTTACCGCGAGGCTCAGAGAAAGAGATGTTTCTCCGTCGGAGCACAGCGACAGACTTCACGCACACGATGTATGGAAACATGACCTGGCCGATCGCTCGAATGGGACCATAGACCCCTGGTATCAATGTGACTTGTATACCGAGATGATTGCCTACGCCGTCAACTACACTTTTCCTTGGTGTACGTTTCCATTCCTTCCCATTTTGTTTGGCAGTTCATTCTAAAATTCGTGTTTTAGCCTCGGGCGGCCTGTTCGATTACTACGATATCCCTGATGCGCTGAGCCCCGAAGCGTCGATGGATGCAAGTGTTTTTCTCAATGGTTCGTCTGTGAGTTACGGGTGGACGGTTTCGTGTTTACATACTTCCTACCAGATGCCCGAACGCGTGCTGCGATCCACGCGCCCACGAGCAAAGACTGGGTGGAAAATACCCCTTTCCTATTCGTACCGACGAATAGTTCAAGTAAGCAACCGTTTCTGGGAGTTTGCATCGAATTCATGCAATCTGTTCACAGCTAATATCTTCGGCGACCCAAGTGAGCCTCGATCCTTCTTTCAACTATAGAGGAAGTTTACTCACGATTAATGTTCTCTAGGTGTCGAGTGAGTACTTGTCATGATCGGCATGATGATATACTTAGAGAGGCCAGACCCATGGCATTCCTGACAGAGCTTGCCACGAACATGACGGCTCATGACATCTCGGTTGTGATATATTCCGGAAACGACGATTCGCTCGTCCCGCACTTTGGTTCTCAAAGTAGGTCTCCTCCTTGGTCCGTGTTATTACAGGTTGTTAACTGTGCATACAGTCGCCATCCAAGTACGCCGTCGTACACTTCACACATTTCTCGTGTGTCTGATTTTATCGCCTAGAACACGACGTTTGGTGGAATCCAGGGTTTCACACGCAAGCCAGAAACACCGTGGTCCAATGATGACGGTGAGTTTGCGGGCATCGTCCACCAGGAACGTGGCTGGACGTACGTCCTTGTGGCTCATGCCGGACATCTCCTTGGATATACCAACCCCATCTCTGTGAGTGACTGATTCCTTCCACACTCGCTCTTCCTAACACCCCTCATTCAGGCCCTCACTCTCGCCCGAGAATTCATCTTTGGTAACAATCAAACTGGACTAGTGGCCAACACCAGTTCTGGGTCGATCACCGTTGTTGGAGGCGAAGTGTCCTCACTCGGGAACGAGATCATGACTGGTCAAGCGGGGATCTATTATGGGCAGGCCACAACCGAGTCCAGCTATTTCTTCCCGTCGGCGACTGTCGAGGCTTGGAACCACTACGTTGCTACTGCGACTGCCACGAGCAGTGCCCTCGACCATCACGGTAACGAGTAACAGCTTTTTCTTTGCAAAACACGGGAGCGATCGTGCTCAGTGTGTTGTAAATTCATTGTAGATTGTCTCCCCTTCGCAGCTGACACCCTCCTAACATGTACCGGGTGTCGCCCATACTTCCGAATAGTCCATGGCTTTTTCGGTTTCGCATTTCACATGGTAGCCTTGTTCACGATGTTCCTTTTAGATATGACATAGTGAATCGTCTCTTCTTCGGGCTCTTCCTTTGCGATGCCGACCATCACAATGACACTCTCCGCTGCTCGAGCAACTCCTCCGCAAACGACGCAAACGACGCAGAGAGTTGGTCTGGTGGTAGCGTGTTCGTCCGTCTTTCGTCCCCTGGGCGATACTTGCCCGTTTTCACTGTCCATCAATGCTCAACATGTAACCTGTTCTTATATAAAAGTAAGGATGGTGGGGCCCACCTAGGACACGCCAGAGTCCGAGTTCGATGGCTCCATCGCCGAGATCTGCATCCACGTCATCGCCAATCACGGCAATCCCCTGCCAGGGGTGCGCGTGAGTCGAAGGTGGGGGCTGTCCTGGGGCGCGATCGTGAGGCAGATCAGAAAGATTGGGCGACACGTTATCTGCCTTGCGTCGCGCCGTATTGAGATTGAGATCGTATTCAAGGTCGCGTAACACGACCTCGAAAAATGCCCGTGTGGGCTTCCCGACAACCGTTGCAGACGTCCGCGTGGCGTGTTCGAGTGCGTGTATGAACGGGCCTGGGCCAAGAGAGAGAGCATGATCGGATGCTTCGAGGTAGCGCGCTTTGTGTAGGGCGATGAGCGGTGGGCGGGGACGCGGTTGGCCGTGGGCTGCTTCTATATCTGAGTTGGATTTTGTATCTGGGTGGGTTTGAGATACGGAGGTATCCCGGGGTCGGTCCTCGCTGACAAGGATCCGAAAAGCGGTGTTGAGATGCGCGTAGTCAAGGAGGGCTGGTGCGAGACCAACGACGACGGCGTCGTATGATAATGACGATGGTTTTGGCGAGTCAGGTACGGCGGGGCTGCCTTTCATCCCTAAATCACTGCCATCAGTGCATTCTTCCAGCGCGGATTGCGAAAGTAGCATATAGGGCCTATGTAGACGTCGGACGATCCCAAACAAAGCAGACCCGACGCTCGCCGCTCAGACAAGACGAAATACAACTCGAACAATGCTTACCTCTTCACCCCCAATGCCTTCAACACCGCCCTGAGCGAGCTGACGCTCGTCCACAACTCCTCTCGGCGTACGTCCAGTCCGGCTGCGCGCATCCGCTCATGCACGGCATCGCTTGACTCCTTGCTGGTGTTGCTGCAAAGACGGAAGGGGATGTGTGCAGCGCGAAGTTCCGCGAGTGCCCAGACAGCGCCAGGGGTGGGTGATGATCCAATCAGGAGCGTGCCAGAAATATCGATGAGTAGTGCCCGGATGGGGGGACGTTGGGAGTTGGCCTGAGAAGCCATCTGTGTCGAGGCAAGATGGTGGTGGTGGTCAGTCACATCGAAATTTGGAACTGGTTGATCAAACTTGCCCTCTAGCCGTGGCGTCAGACACCGCGTAGGCACTGGGAGCCGACCAATGTCTGATTCTGAACGTCCGATAAATTCTGGGACAACTGGCACGGCTCGGTACTATCATCCAAGGCCATCAAGAATCGAGATACGGCGTCCAAGTCGTGATGAATGTATCATTATATATAGCCGTACAGTAACTGCTACAGTGCAAGACGTCGGTTTCTGTTCATCCTCGACCCCCACCCCTCTGCCAATGCGCGCAAATCCTGTTCACCACCTTCTTAGCGTTCTAACACTGCTACTGAGTTACTCCGGGTGTGGTTCACAGAACCAATACTCGCATTTCTGAAGGTAACGCTCAGACAGTCGTCAGGGCACCTGCTCCCGCTTGGAAGCTGTCGTACAAGGCGATATGAGGATCAATATACGTGCTGGATGTCCTACTATCTGTACTCTAGTAAGGAAGCAGAGGTTCTTTGTGCAAACAAGGCAAGTCTTTGCCTCTTTTCCACTGTCACCATCAACTTCATTTCGTTCATGCGCTCTGGAGAGGTCAGGCATCATTTGCGCACAGACCTAGTAGTCACGTCCATGGAAAGATTCCGAGAAGAGGAACTAGTCGTGTTCGAATCGAACTACTACGTTGTCAAGACGGGAGAACGGCAACCTGAAGCTGCCGTGATGTCATACAGTTGATATGCTCATAATGCATAACAACGGTCCCTAATGGTTGTTAAGCGAGACTAGGTTTAGTCAAGGCTTGGGTCACCCTGAGTGTAGCGTTCATGCATACCAACTGTAAAACCTTTCGCAATTCTAATTCCATCCATGAACGTTGCTCACCATTTGTGTTACTTAGGCATCATGTGCAAAGATGCTATGCAACGTTGTCGCTCCATTGGCTCCAGGCCATTTGGGAGCTTTGATTGCAGGATAGCTAGCAAAGAAAATTAAGGGTCCTACTAAAAAGAAAAGGAACGAAGCACATTTCAATGTGCGATCCAGAAAGTCCGACCGGGCGCGAAACCGGAGCTTTGTAGTACCGAGTGGTTACTCAGAGGTTAACGTACTCGATGACACAGGCGGCGCACCCACCATCACTTAAAAGATCACTGGACGTTCCCTTCCCCATATTTCACTCTCCTACCATGCCCTGGACGTCATGCCTGCTCTCCTGTTATTAGTGTCTGTTATCTCCTTGCTCACATTCGCACAGGCCCAGTCAGCGCAAGATAGCTGGCCTCATGTGTACCCTAGAATGCCGTCCGGCGACTACAGTCCAGAATGGCAGAACTGTATGTGCTGATATTACATCCGTACATCTGCCCATTCATACCATGACGATATTCTCGCAGACTTTCAGGTAACGGAGAGCCTTCCAAACGTGACATGGCCCCTTTCTCGGAACTGGGCTGGCAATATCCCCGTTCAAAGACCCAATCATCCCAATGATACCCTGTTCTTTTGGGCGTTCGAGTCTTCGGAAGGGTCGTTTACCGCGCGCAATAACGAGCCTTGGGGAATCTGGCTCAATGGAGGGTGAGTTCACGAACGAATACATGGTGTATAGCTTATGGTTCTGTATAGTCCTGGTGCTTCGAGTCTCGGTGGACTGTTGTTCGAGGTCCGTCTTGTACTTGCCCGGTATAATCTGATACGATCATCATGTTCGCATTTGCAACCCAGAATGGCCCGATTCACATCTTGAGCAATTATTCTGCCATTGAAAATCAGTATGCATGGTCTACTGTTGCAGATTATGTATGGATAGATCAACCAGTGTACGTCTGTGTTCTCATTTTCGTGCGAGTAGATTTCACGTCTTTGTATTCAGTGGAACTGGATTCAGTACGGTTGACCCAGAGGGGTATGGTGAGTACATCAAATTAGGTTCTAACGTTCATTATCTGATTCTATGCTCCGTTCAGTCGCTGATGAAGACCAGGTAGCTCAGGATTTTGTGAGGGATTTCAGTTTCATTCGTATGCTCTGCTCATGTATCCCCAGATGGGTTTCCTGGAGAACTTCGTCAAAGTATTTCCGAACCTTGCGACGCGACCCTTGCATATCACCGGGGAGAGCTATGCTGGAGTGTTCATTGTGCGTACCGTCCTATCAAGCAAGGAAACTTATCGGTATAATATCCTTACAGCCCTACATTACCAAAGCCTACTTCGAGATGGACAGTCCTCCCGTTAATCTCGCGCAGATTGCCATCGGGGATGGAACTCTTACGTCAACCCAAGCGTCTACAGCATTGCCTGTGATGAGCGTGCTGGAAACATACCCACAAATCATCGGGTATGATAGTCAAGTGTTTGAGTACTTTTGGGAGCAGTACGTTGAAGGCGGCGGGGTGTGTGTCACAGACATGCTTATTTCTCGTTTAGGAGTAAACTCTGCGGGTACAATCTCACTCTTCAATATCCTCAACCGGAGCATTTTCCATCTGTGGATCCTCCGCTCCCCGCTTGGGATTATACAGCCTCCTCTGGAACATACAATGTGAAATTCACGAAGGAACGGTTCATGCTGGAAGCACGGGACCGGGTTTCTGCAAGGCTCAGAGAGAGAGACGGTTCCCCGGTGGAGCACAGCGAGAGACTTCATGCGCGCGATGTATGGAAACGTGACCTGGCCGATCGCACGAATGGAACCATCGATCCTTGGTATCAGTGTGATTTGTACGACGAGATGATCGACTACGCCGTCAATTTCACTTTTCCTTGGTGTACGTTTCTATTTCTTCCCTTTCTATTTTACTGTTCGACCAAGGGTTCGTGTTTTAGCCTTGGGCGGCCTGTTCGATGACTACAATATCCCTGATGCGCTGAGCCCCGAAGTGCCAATAGATGGAAGTGTCTTTCTGAACGGTTCGCCTGCGAATTATGGATGGATGAGTTGATGCTTACGCACATTCTCCCAGATGCCCAAACACGTGCTGCGATCCATGCACCTACGAGCAAAGACTGGTCGCTGTTTTTTTCCGGTTCTCCGTTTGCACCGACTAATAGCTCCAGTAAGCAACTGTTTCTGGGTATATGCAGTGGATTTATGTAACTTGTTCACAGCTAGTCTCTATGGCGACCCGAGTGAGCCTCGATCCTTCTTTCCGCTATAGATGAGGTTTACTCACGATTAATGTTCTCTAGGCGTCGAGTGAGTACTTGTCATGATGGGCAGAATCATATACTTAGAGAGGCCAGACCCATGGCATTCCTGACAGAGCTTGCCACGAACATGACGGCTCATGACATCTCGGTCGTGATATATTCTGGAAACGACGATTCGCTCGTCCCGCACTTTGGTTCTCAAAGTAGGTCTCCTGCTTGTCCCCGTTATTGCAACCTGCTAACTGTGTACATAGTCGCCATCCAAGTATGCCGTCGTACACTTCACACATTTCTCGTGTGTCTGATTTTATCGCCTAGAACACGACGTTTGGTGGAATCCAGGGATTCACACGCAAGCCAGAAACACCGTGGTCCAATGATGACGGTGAGTTTGCGGGCATCGTCCACCAGGAACGTGGCTGGACGTACGTCCTTGTGGCTCATGCCGGACATCTTCTTGGATATACCAACCCCATCTCTGTGAGGGACTGTTTCCTTCCACACTCGCTCTTCCTAACGCCCCTCGTTCAGGCCCTCACTCTCGCCCGAGAATTCATCTTTGGTAACAATCAAACTGGACTAGTGACCGACACCAGTTCTGGGTCGATCACCGTTGTCGGAGGCGAAGTGTCCTCGCTCGGGAGCGAGATCATGACTGGTCAAGCGGCAATCTATTATGGGCAGGCCACAACCGAGTCCAGCTATTTTTTCCCGTCGGCGACTGTCGATGTTTGGAACCACTACATTGCTACTGCAACCGTGACGAGTGGAGGGAGCTCTGTCCCTTCCATGGGGTTCTGACGAGTAGACGAATTCGCCTGGGAGGCGCATTCCCGATCACACAATTTGTCGTTGTCAAGTCACTGGACTATTTCTCCTTGGTCTTCTCTTGATCTGGCTGGCCAGGATATCTTTATTCGCGCTACGCATAGCCAATTGAGACGGACCTTGTTCACGACGTTATCCAGTCGACCCGTGTCTTTTATGGGCTCTTCTTCTATTGGGTGATGCCAACCATTAGGACGATGTCTTCCGCTGCTCGAGAAATATACACACCCACTTGCTGAACTGCATTGAGTGGACTCGGACCAGCCGGGATACTTCTCTTGACATGGCTCTGGTATTCCGCACGGCGCAAAGGGTGCTTGCTTGCTGATAGGAAACCATCCGGAGGAGATCCTGACCGGTCGCCGAGTACTATCCCATGGATAGCACTAGACCTACAGCGAGACCGTGATGACCGTATGCTTTCTGTGTTCCGGCCGTGATGCCGACCTTTCCTTCCTTCTTTTTTTTTTTCAGACGACATGACCATCTTTACAGTGAAAGAGCTGCTGTTGTCAAAGGCAGCGAGACCGTCCACCACTCGGGCCACGACTAAGCGTTGATGTTTGGTTCGCCGTGCTCGTCAACTCGGATGCGGTAAACTTGATGTCCAAGTCTCGATCGGTTCGCGTCTGTACTAGTTTCACCCGAAGAAGCTGTTCGGCTCGGTTCGTCCAGTGCACCCGATCTGGCTTCCAGTCTGGCCCAACGCAAAACGGGCCACGGCCTGTGCATGAAATTTGAAATGTGAGTAGGAAAAAAAACGCGTTCGACTTTGCATTTGGATGTACGGTGCCCAGTGCCCACTGGGTCACGGCTCACCAAGAGGCAGGCAGCTGCGCGCGGAGGGGGGGATCATAATCGTAGACGCTGAGACGGGAATTAAAATCAATGGACGGTTGGGAACTTGACTTTGACGAAGAAACGCCAGAAAACTCCTTTGCGGGCGAGACATTGGTGAGTCGGATACCTTTTGAGACGGTCGTGTTTGCCATCCAGGCTGCTCTCCATTGACAACTCTCCGATAAATATCCAGTGCTCCGTGTCCCTGAGCCTCAGGGCGTTCGTATCCCGTCGTGTTTCCTAAGTGGCACCGTCGACTCCATCGTCGATATTCGGATCGGGGGTCGTCTCCGTCCTACTAACCCGCCGTTCCAGCTCCGAGGACAGCAGGAAGTACTGGCTCAGTGGGATCTCGTCAGTCACTTGAGCTCTTCATCGTAAAGGGAATATCCAGAAAACCAAGTTGAACGAGAAATACACAGCCGATAGTTATGTATAAGTTACATACTAAATCTCTCGTGAACGCCGTAGCTTGCACTCCAAATACTAAAGCATCCGCATCTGCCATCTGCATGGGCGGCCCCATCACATATCAGCGTCTCTGCTCACCCTCCGCTTCATCCTGCTCGTTTTCTCGTTCCAACGTTGCAATGGTCCTGTCTCGTTCCTGAATAGCCGCGATTGCCTGTTCGGAGATGTTCACCAGCTCTTTCAAAGATCCTACAAAACGGGCACGTTAACCTATAAGAATAATCCACCAAGTTCGTTCAACTTACGTTCTATCCCTAACATCATCAGCACCTATGTGTCACCAAAATCAAAAAAAAATCAGCCCCCATCTGGAGAAAAAAAACCCCGCCGAAGGCCACGAACCTGACGAGACTCTGCGTCTTTCAAAATATCCATCTGGGAAGACTCGGCTAGCTTTCTCCCACTCACGTCATTGACGAGACTCCAGACCGTCTCATCGAAAAACTTCACCATGTCTGTCGAATGCCCATCGAGGTCTCCAATTAGTTGCATGTACTGTTGGATCGACCGTGTCTCTGTCAAAATCTGTTGCGGAAGCTGTTCTAGTGACTGTTGGGCGCGTTGGACGTGCTGGTCGGATCTGGAAGTCGAGGCAACGGCGGGAATAGTGCTATCATCGGTGGTGGCATCCGCTGGCGGTGAGTCATTTTCGAGAACGTCGGTTTCCTCGCGCTCAAACGTGTCACTTAGGAGAAACTTCACCCTCGTCGAGGCGCTTATATGTTGTACTTTTTGCTTCAACTCGACCTTAGTACGTTGGTGATATTTTCGAGCGACACGTTTGAAAGAGTTGCGGCCAAGAATGCCTTTGTATCTGGAGGTATATGCTTCGGAAACGACTGCATGCGGAGGTGTCAGTGTTGTCAAGCCAAAATAGACACTTAGATGCTAACCCGAAATGAAGATCGTCATGGTCGCAACGCCGACCAAGGCCCACACGACAAAGATGGAACGACCTGCTGGCGTAGTGGGTGCCAAATCTCCATAGCCAATCGTAGAAAAAGCAATAAAGCCTGTCAAACACCTTTAACAAGGAGTCTTTCAAGGAAATGGGAACACTGACAAAAGTATATAGACAATCCATACGTCCAGCCCTCGGTTGCCTTGAAGATGGCTGCACCGCCCTGCATGGCCGACTCAGTCACCATCTCCTCATTTTCGTGTTCACTTACCATCCAAAAGATAAGGAACCAACCCCAACTCAAACCAGAACGTGTGTAATACGCTTTCTTCTCTGTATCTACCACGTCGGCACGATAATCTCCTCCGTCCTCCGAGGAGCTCGTCTGAATACTTCCGGAACTATCCGGGGCGGCCTCTGGCCCACCTGCGGCCGAAGCAGCCTGAACACCATGTCCATTGGGGAGGGGACTACCTCCGGACTCGTAAATAGAGAGGCTCAGCTTTGTGAGCATTGCGGCCATGGCACCCAGCCGGCGATGTGTCAAGGGCTGTGTAGCAAGCTCATCACGATGGTAGACCGGATGAACCACGAGCCATGAGGGTAAGCCATGATGTTCGACACTGGAAGCATGGTCATCGTTATCGTCCGTGTCGTAGAAATCTGCGGGGAGCAAGGTATCGAGTGGGACACCGGCCTCGAGAGCTGCAGCCTCAAGCTGCGATGGTGGAAGGGCCCGCAAATTAAGCTTCATACCGTGCCTGCGACGACTCTGATGTGTGCTTCTCCTAGCGATCGACCGAATTCTTCCCGCAGCGTGCCAGAAACCAGACTTAAGCTTCAACCAAAGGGACTCGCGATCGCTCGTGCTCTCTGGGATCCAAATAGGTGCGTGTCGTTCACGTAAACGCCATATGATGGCATGTCTCCATCGATTCTCTGCACGTCTCCGACGACGAGCAGCTCGCCTCCTCTCCTGGATCGCTAAGAGCCGCCTCCGATACCCGAAGTCAAGGCCTTCCAAGAGAGCTTCGCGAACATACCCGACCACGAAAGCGAGATTGATCACGCCTAACGTGGCGTAGAAACAGATGAATACTCTGGGGCCTCTGCTGTCCGGGACAATGTCCCCAAAGCCAATAGTCTCGATGGTCACCACAGTAAAGTATAAACCATCGATGAATGACAAGTCGAGAAGGAGAGAGTTGATAAGAGCACCCAGCGCAAGATAGCAGAATAGGCCAATGATGATAATGACCAAAGATCGTTGTCGCCTAGTGAGTCCGCTCCCTATGCTCAATGATTAACTGACTTCGCCACTACAAAAGCGACAGTCCAGCAACCCACCACTTTGCTTAAAATCGGGGGTTCGAATAAGGTCGACAATGAGGGTCACGTTAGTGAAAATGGACGCGATTGTGGAGCATAAAGTCATCCAAAATGCCTGCCCGTATGTGTATCCATCCTTTGTCGCTCCGAATGCAGCGAGGGCAGCCACGTTGATCATGTCTGAACGCAGTGACATTATCGTGATGTGGGACGTGTATTAGTGAGCTTACCGTGTATTGAAAGAAATACAATGCATAGAATCGTCATTGTCATGATACGCGTCTCCAGGAAACGAAGGACTAAACAGGCGTTGGCCAAGACTACGCAAAGTATACTCAGAGCAATTCCGACGTCGAAGAGAGGTGGGTTAGGTTTTGAGGCTACGATGGTGGAACCATCCGTGCGGATATACCAATGTGCCGTTAACCCGGGAATCTCTAATAAAATGCAAAACGGGATGATGATGCCAGATAAGATCGGTAAGGTTCGATAGTGGGGTATGTATGCTTGGAGCTCTTCTTCGTCACTTGGGGAGGGAAATACGGAAGACAATATCCGGGAAAAAATGCGGCGTAGACCGCGTGGGCTCGCATCCTGGTTGTCCAGATCGGCATTGGGGAGAGAATCGTCATGTTCGAGGTCCACATCGTCTTCGTCGGTCGTTCCACCACTACGCGCAATGACACCAGCATCACCTCCTAGTTTCTCAAAGCCCATAGTATATCCCGAGTCTTGTGAGGCATGCTCCTCTTTGTCAGGTGTGTCTGCCTTGAACAGATTAGTGAGAAACGCCTTCAAGTCCATGCGACAGCCTGTCCGTGGCAATACAAGAAGACATGGAGCACAATAAAGGAACGCCCCTGTGCGACGCCATGGAAGCGAGCATAGCAACACTCCCACGCCACCTCTAAGGAGACGTTTATAATGAATCAGAACAATCACGTGCACTTTGCCTGCCACGTCTCTGTCGACTTGCAACCAATATGGCTGAAATTATAGCAGAAATCAACAAAATTCCTCCAGTAACGCGTTTTCTTGTCCTATCGTCTCTTGGTATCACCGTACCCGCCATCCTCAGCCTTGTGCCTGTGCACAAGTTGCTCTTCATAACCCCCCTCATTACCCAGAGATGGGAGGTGAGCCTCATCATGTTTCCTGCCAGCCCAGAATCTGCACCACTAACAGATCGTTAGATTTGGAGAATATACACCAGCTTGTTTTTTGGAAGTAAGCGTCGGTGAACTTTTCAGCGTTACTCGAACCTCATTTTCGATGAATTAGCAATGAGGCTGGAATACTTGTTCCACCTCTTGATGTTATAGTTCAGTGCTTCGTTTCGTTTGCGTGTTTGAACTTCCTAACACGTGGTACGCTTCCAGCCGAAATTCCAACAGTCTCGAATCCACGCACTATGAGCGTCGTTCCTCAGACTATGCGTGGCAGCTTTTCCTTGCTTCCCTTGGGGTTATCGTCAGTCTTTTATTTATTACTGTCCTTATGACACTCTTTAACAGTCCCTAGGCCATTAACCGTCCGTTTGGGACCATGGTCCACGACCATGCTTTTCTGAACTGCATCACGTACTTGATGTGCGCATTATCCCCACCAGGTGCACAAACGTCCGTCATGGGCCTCGTCACTATTCCGGTCAAGTACTTCCCATACGCCCTCCTTGCGATAGACGCCTTCAATGGCCGTGCATCAGAGAGTGTGACAGGAATGATTGTTGGTCATCTCTGGTGGTGGTTGGTGTGGGGTGCAAACACCGGAGCTGGGAGTGTGGAGCAAGGGAGGTTTTCGGGCTGGGCTCTTGCACCAAGGTGGTTAAGAGATTGGTTTGGTGAACGTGAAGGAGAGCACCGGGCTACTAACAGAGACGGGTATCAAGTCCACGCACCCACACAACGCGCCGAGCAAGCCGCAGGTCCTCGTGCGACCGGATACACCTGGGGATCTGGTCAACGACTTGGCGGTCAGTAGGGTACGCACCCCATGTCACATGGGTGTATTTCGCTGGAGAACAGATAAAGTTTCGGCCATTTTGCATGTACGGGAAGCTGTATATCGGTGTTTAGTTCTATGCTTTCCAGCCATACTCGTCCCAATATGCCTTCATCCTGTCCAAAACGTCCGATTGTCCATTTTGCTCCAACCAAGCCATCAGTGTCCTCATCTTAAGCACCGACAGTACGCGTCCTTTGCCACCGACGATACCCTCCACCTCTTCCACCGTGCTCCCTCCATCCGTTCCTCTCTCCTCCCTATCGAGCAATTGAATCACACCCACCACCTCACCTCCCGCTGCCTGGATCGACTCGATAGCCAGCTTCACGGCCGTCCCAGCAGTCATGACGTCGTCCAAAATGAGCACCCTTTTTCCCTGCACGGGCACCCCGACGAGCTTCCCGCCTTCTCCATGATCCTTTGCCTCCTTGCGATCATACGCGAACCCATACGAGCGGTCATACTTGGCACTCAACACCAGCGCCGTACAGGCCGCAAGCGAGATCGCCTTGTATGCCGGCCCAAAGATGACATCGAACGCGGGGACCTCACGCGCATCGAGCGCATCGACGATCGTCGCCGCATACGCGTTCGCGATCGTGTCGAGGACCCTGCCGCTGCTCATCAAACCGGCGTTGAAGAAGTAGGGTGAGATCCTGGTGGGGTGGGGTGTACGAGTCGTGTGTCATCATGCCATCTCGTTGTGATCGGTTTTTGGCCGACAGGGTGTGTGTGTGTGGACGTACCGTCCTGATTTGAGAGTGAATTGGCCAAATTTGAGCGCACCGACTTCTTCGGCTTGGACGAGGAGCTCGGTTTGATAGGTTTGTGTCGCATCGGTGGACATGATGGCAGCGCTAGTGGAGGACGTCCTCGGAGGGGGGAAGGGATGATTTGACTTGTCACCAGGACCAGGATGACATTGAAATATTGATCGATTGATCGGCCGCCTCAACGATTGATCTTTTTTTGTACATGTGCCCCTAGGCAATGGAAATAACGTGATATCTTCCTTTCAACAGATTTTTGCCTTTGGCGTTCGAACGTTTTACATTCTATATTGCCACTCTTTATCTGATGCCTGTCAGACCGTTCCGAGTACGGTGCTGAGAGCCCTAGTTCGAACACACGTCGACGTGTTTAGGGATGTCGTGCAGGAAGTCACTAGCTTAGAATCGGATGCGCAACGTCTAGGTTGTGGATACATGGGTACATGATGGTGGAGCCTTGGATCAAGCCTGCATTAGTAAAATAAGGATGCCCTCACCAAACACACCATCGATGTTTACGAGGGAGTCCGAATATGGCGGTAGGCCACTAGGTCCCAGCCTGAGTTTGCCGTTTGCGACAAGAACACGAATGTTTGTTTTCGCAGCTATAAATACTTCTTCAGAACTTATCAGCAAGGTTCCGAACCAGGCCACGAAAGTCGTTCAAGGTGTGATCAGAACGGTCAGCCTTCCCCTTCGGAATCGCGGCCGTCCCGGGCCAATGTTTTCCATACACCCGAGGTATACTACGCCAGACGCAGGGAACGACGGTCACACACATATCATATTCCAAGCACACCCATGGGCCATGACGGCTACACCATTAATGAACACGACATTTTTCAAAAGCTCACAATGGTCCTGTCTGGTCGAGACTAATCCTCATCAAGTCCCCTCACTGCAGTGATTGTCAACCCCCACGTCCAACTTGCGCCAGAAAAGCGAGCGTACCCACAATCAAGCACAGACCGAATAGGGTGACTTGTGCACGCTCAATGGCACACATAGCAGTGGTGAACAACATGGCCCTCTCGTCCCAGGTGGCCAGTCACAAATCGTGCCGTAGCCATGGCATTGCTGCATTTGTCCGTCTGTACTGCCGAGTATCAGTTGCTCCGTGTTTGGGTTGACATCTGCGAGAGGGGAGCCGACGACGAATGCAAACAGAGAGGCTACGGATAACGCCAGAGTCAGGCGCATGATGAGGACGCGGTAGTTGGACTATGTTCAAGGCTTGTGGTTGCTTGGCGAAGAGGGGCCCGCTGGAAGACGAGAGGCGGGCGAAAGGACGGGCACGAAGGGACCAACCCGGTGCTGGAATAATGCCAATGATTCAGGAGGTGGGTGGGAGAAAGCAAGAGGGGGAGCACACAGAGAAGGAATCCGTAGAGAGACCCGCAGCCTATCCTATCTATGGCAACATGAGCAACGTCGAACTCCGAAGGAAGTTCGATACTTTTGTAGCGCAGTTAGTTTTGTGTTGGCTCACGTTCTACTCAGCGCGAAAACCACCGAAGCCATTAACTTGACACGAAAAATCATAGTAAGTAGAACACCCATGCGGACTAGAACAACTCTTCTTCCTCCGGTTTCCAATTCTTGGTCATATCCCAATAACCAGCCAACTTTGGACCAAGCGCTTCCTTCGCAGCTCCATCAGTAGGGCAGCTTCTGGGCTTGAAACTGCTAAACGCCCGCTCGCGCAATAGACCCTCCCAGACCAGGTAGCATGCGTTGTCCTCCAGCGATGCTACGCCCTTCCCTTCAGCATTCGCAACCTCGACCTTTTCTTTCCCTTTACCCTCTGTACCTCCTTCCTTGTCACCCTCCTCGATTTCGACCTCTTCCCCTCCGCGAGGGCGAGCCGCCTCTGTCCAAGCGACACGATACAGCATCAAGCGCTTGTATTGTCGTACAAACTTTTCTGCGCCTTCGACGTAGATCATGCTGAACCCGGGATTGAAGATACACAAACCCGTCAAATTCATCTGCTCCGCATTTTTCCGAACTTTAAATCGGTGAGCAGGGTCCGACAGGTTCTTAACCCTTCATTGCAAAAAGACATCAGAGCAGAGGTGATGGAGCGACGAAAGATAGACATACTTGAAGACAGTACCACAGATCCCTTTCTTTTCCTCTTCCAGCTTTTTGTTCTCAGTCTTTTCATGCCGCTGGTCATCGGTAAGCTTGCGTTCGGCGTTCATCTTCTCATGCGTATGCTTCCTCATAGCGACTTCACGGCGTACACGAGCCTCAACTCGTGTAGGATCTTGGACCGCATCCGAGGTCAAGACCTTCATCAGGTTGGCGAGACGAACTGCAGAAGATTAACATTACACTCTCGATCCGATTTACGTAGTGTCACATACCTTTAGGAGGATCAGGAGGAATGAGACCCATCCGAATGCGATCACGCTTGTCTTGCAGCTCGGCATGTCGACGTTGCTTCCTCATCTTCTTTTGCTCCTGTAGACGAAATTAGAAACGAAGGACGAAAAATATAATTCATGTGGCATACCTTGTTAGTCAATTTGAGTGGCTTCAGGCCAACCTTGTTCTTGTCGCCAGGACCGGGAATCGGGATAGGGTGTTGGATATAGAGCGTGACCGGCGAGTCCTGAGTGCGAATATTGAGGTTTTCGAGTCCGAATGCAAGGTCATCGTAGGTCTTGTTCGTTAGCAATGCAATATCCCACCACTCCGCATCCGGAGGTGGCTCACGCTACACACCAGGTCAGCTTCACTTACTTCAGTGGTAAAGATCGTCACCTTGATATTCTTTTCCAGAGTCTCGAATTCCGAATCTAACCCCGCTTTACGAGCACTTTCCGCAATACGTTGCTTCAGCGCCTCGAGTTGGTTTTCTTGTCGCATTTGGTTCCCGAGTTGCACGTACTTGCCCTTGGGGTTAAACCTGAATGAACGGCCGGTTCGCTCCCTTGGGGCACCCTCAAAGCCGCTGTCCTTCACGCCCGAGGGTCCTGAGGAGTAGGGATTGGCTTTAACTTCGGCATTTTGAACTGGCGTCGGAGCAGGGGGAGGAGTGGGAACATTACGGATATTTGCCTGACCCTAGGTGAGCAGGACATCCTCGACCACAGGAACCGACAATCGCACCTTGATAGAGGCAAACTTGGGTTGCATCGGTTTGTACTTGTCCTTCTTGGACTGTGGTACAACCGAAGTGGTCTCGAGCAACAATGGATGTGCAGCCATCTTCAAACCAGCTCCTTGTTGCGCAGGTTCCGGCTGCTTGTTCTTCTTTCCGGTCTGAGGCATCGACTACACGGGGTCGTCAGGCAGTTGCGCGAAGACAAGGCAGTGGGCGCACCATGTAAGGGTTATCTTTGATAGCGAGTTTGCTCTGAGCTTCCGCAACACGACGTTTTGCTTCGGCGACTTTACGCGCAAGGTCGTCCATGTTGGGCGTCGCAGAGCCGGGTGCGGGGGAAGGGCTGGTAGTCCTGACAGGTGGGGTCACGACCGCAGCTGGCTTCGTCGGGACATTAGGAATGTTGCTTCTCATCGCAGCCACCTTGGCAGCGATTTCTGCCCGCTTTTGAGCGATGAGCGCATCTCCTGATAACTGTGATGAAGTGGTCAGTTGTTTGGGAGGGGCGGTCGCTCTAATCGGCGAGACTCACCACGGGCGTCGAGGAACCATTAGAGGGTGTCTGTGGAAGAGAAAAAGGTTATAGAAACGTGTTAGAATGAAGTGCGATAGGTGAATTCACCTTGAGAGACGGAGAAATAACTCACAGCATCACTGAAAAGGACACGGCACAAATCAGACACGAATCATACCGAGAAATGGAGAGTTTACCCTACCTTCTGAGTTTCTTTGCGACAGAAGTCTCGCCGTTCCCCTCGAACGCTCTCTTCTTGTCGTTCATCGTGGCGACCGACTGTGGTCGTGGCGTTGTCAATGCAAGGGGTAAGCGTCTGTCGTGGTTATTGAAGTAACCCCCGCCAATGGGGGTCACGTGGATTTTCGGGCCTGCAAAGTTCAAGACCACTGTCAATTACAACGACCGCATTGCGCAATGTTCTCGCTCCTCTCCCTCTCTTCTGCGTTGCCAAGAATAAGACAGGCGCTAGCACCAGTATCCGTTCCAAAAGGCACTTTCGGTGCGCGTTTCCGCAACCAGATTGCCCCACGTAAGGTCAAGTACGCCAAACGTCAGAAAGGTCGTATTCCTATCCCTACTGGTGGATCTACGCGCGGCACTACGCTCGCATATGGAGAATATGGCATCAGAATCAAGGGGCAAGGCGTCCGGTTTACTGCGAAGCAACTTACGACTGCTGAAGAGGTCATCAAGCGGGCCATCAAGGTCGTAAAAGGTGCAAAGGTGTATTTGCGGGTGTTCCCTGATATTCCTGTCTGCATCAAAGTGCGTTTTCGTCTGGCGTGCAAGTGGAACTGTGTTGACGCCGTATATATGCAGGGTAACGAAACACGTATGGGGAAGGGAAAGGGAACGTTCGAATTTTGGGCAACTCGGTATAGTCCCATCTCTTGGCATGCATTGGGAGATTCTCAACGTACTCTAGTGTTCCTACTGGGCGGGTCATATTCGAGGTTGGCGGCGTTCCCATACGTGAAGAGATTGCACGGGAAGGTGGTTGTCTCGGATGATCCCTGCTCCTTCATCAGCTGAATACCTTCGTAGCTTTGCGCCTTGGTGCCGCGAAATTGCCGACTACCTATGAGTTCATAGCTCGGAATGCACCACCACGGTTAGGAAATATGCTGATTGAGCCCCCATCACCGTCCATCCCCCCTCCTACTCCTGTTAATACTCCAGAGTTGGCTCAGATATCGTAGCAGGGTTTGCTTGGTTCTTGCTAATGATGGATAGACTTTGTCACACAACTCAAGCTCAGCTTGTATGTGAATACTCCTACCCTGCACATTGTCTGAGAAGGTACGGTGAAACGCTCCAACCTCCAACGAAAGACAGGCAATACAGCGTCTTTCTGGGCCAGTGACACTACTAGTCGGAAGTGGGCCGATAAGGTAGCATGACGCATGAAATGCTCGCTCGAACCTGTGGTCCCTCATCCTTCCAGAAGGGTGCCGTTATTCTTCCACTCTTACTGGCCCGTCGGCGTCGCAGCAGGAAAGGACGACAGTATTATCCGGCACATATTCACGGTGGGTTGGGTGGATGAAGTTCCAGATGAGAAGAGCTTTCTCGAGAGACTCTGCGTGGAGTAGCACTAAACGATCGATAATCCCCTTGGCAGACACACGTTGTTTGAGTTCGAACTCGAGGCATGCACATAATGATCTAGCTCTCCATGCAAGGGCCGAGCAGTAGACGCGTTATCAGGCACCTCCTTGTGGCAAATGCAAGCTTGAATGAAAAGAGTGCACGGTCGCGCGGATGCCGCGGCAACATTTCAATCACCGAATTAGTGATTTATCTGTTCGACTGATGAACACGGGTTGAGCGTATAATGGGGTCCTTCTGTCCGAGGACTAATGCCTCCCTCAGCTTCCATAGCCTAGTGGGAACGGTCCACGGGAGCACCGCTCCCATTACTCCGTCAGAGTATTCGTTCTCGTTCCGTATAGGGCGGCGCTAGAGTATAAGCAATGAATACTCTGTCATCTAAAATTTTCGTCGGAGGGCTGCGCCTGGAGGAACGGTCGTTAAAACTTTGTACGGCTACTACGTATTGTTCATGTCCCACTCTTATCGCATGCTGATTTTTGAACTCTGTTTGTTACGACGAAGTTGCCCCATTCGTCGCTTCGAAAGTCTTTGACTTGGCTACGGAGGAAGATCGCTTGCTATCAGGTGCCACTATACGCAAAGATGGACTCCATTGCGTCCGGAGGGTATCAGCAACTCGCACCCATGATTCAAGTCTAGCTTCGTAGCATTAACGATCATTCGGGGTTCTCGGTTCGTTCGCCGCTGCAGTTGGATACAGGAATGCCTACAGACTTCGTCGTAGTCTGACACCTTGACAATTTTCCAGCAGTAACCATGGTCCATGGTCGACAACTCCTAAAAAATTCTTTTTCGTACAGCTTACCCGGTGATTTAGCCAAGCATGAACTTCGAGTTATCGTTCTTGCTTCTCCTATCAATCATCAGGCCTTCCTCGTGTCCTGCGTGCTTCGCTCCAACTTTATTTTGGCCTGCGTTGCTCTCTAATGGTTGAGCTTGAGGAAACAGAACACAGGTTTATTTTAGCGCTGCAGAAAGCCTACAAGAGACTGTATGCTGAGGCATCATTGTACCCTCACTAGTCGACTTTACTTTAGCATGCCTGCAACTCAAAATCTCGATCGCCTCTCAGAGATCCTTTCGGGGATCCTCGAAGCCATAGGTGAGGCTGGCTCACATCTTTTCCACGCATTGTGGCCCCATGTGGTAAGGGCTTGGAATGGGGTGAAGAATTTCGGTGAGTCTCGAGTTGACCTTGGCCAGGTCGACCTGGATTACGAGTACTTTTACGCAAAAAAATTAGTTGCTGCCCACCCGGACATCATCTTCTTCCTGATAATTCTGGTATTGGGCGTTTTACTCGCCCAACCACTGGCAAAAGACATTGCACGCATATTGGGTTTCGGAAAAGCCGGGGTGACCGTTGGTATGTATCATGTTAACGCTCGAGCTGTTCGAGCATCTAACTGGGTTTACCACTCCCAGGATCGGTTGCCGCCCGGATCCAGTCAATCTTATATGGTGGGTTCGTGCCCCATGGATCTATCTTTTCATCCTTCCAATCATTCGGCGCGCGATGATTCGCGCTACATACAATATAAAGTCCGTTGTGCATCATTTGTGTAGAATTCAGTCGTGTCCAAGTCGTGTCCCATACTTATCTTCAGATACGAACATAAGCTTCGCCAGGTCTTCCAAAGAAAATGGCGAGTTTGAACGGACCTGGTCAATCGTTATGTAAGAGATCGAGCGGTAATTGGCCTGGGAAGAAGGCTCATGTATCTCTACTGATCATGTCTCCACATGGCCTCCGAATCCGGATCGCTTCTAGCGCAAAAGCAGTCTCCACGCTTGTGACAAAAGGCTGTAAAGGTGCAACGATTATCATCCTTCTGCACAGAAAAGTAAAACTTTGGGAGCCAATGATTAACGACTGGCATGCACCGAGCAAGTTCAAGTTGTCCTCTGGTGCTATCAGCAACTTGGAAGATGCAGAGCAATCTCGTACACGACGTGGAAACGTGTCTCTTGCTCAGGTTGACTCGTCCTGTGGCGAGATCAAATCCGAAGCTCAGCAGAGCAGGTGAATCGGGGCGATCAACGTTCTTTTTTTCGGAGGCTGGTCGGTCACTTCGCGAACGTCACCACGAACGCGTGCACCCTGACAATGGCCTCCACACTACAGATGGAAAAAACCAACGGACAACTTAAACTAGTGCGTTTTTCCTGTCCTCACGAGTTCCGACTCTCTTCTGGGTTGCAGTCAAGATAAAAGACTGATATGTTGTCCCAGTTCTTTCACGAGTCACGGCTCGCTTCTGCATTAGTCGAGATACACGATCATTGACAATTTCTACACCTCGATGAATATCACGCATCACAGAAAATTTGAGCCTGTGGAAAGCCAATTCGTCACGTATATGAAAGCGTCAAAGCGTCGAGAGTCCATCTTCCATCTTCCCTCGTCACAGCGGATAACACAAGCCCCAGTGGACGACAAAAGAAAACGCGTCCACAATCCCGTCGCTCGTCCACACCAATAGACTGCAAGATGGACAATCCTTGGATATAAAATATGTTCTACCAAGGTCGGTGAAAAAGCCATCAGTTCTACATCCTCAGATTCAATACTCGCAATGCCGTTTAGCACTTATCCGCCCGAGTTGACGGCCACCTTCGGTGGTAAGTTCACCACCTCCGCTCCCTCGCTATTGTGCCTTGCTGACCTTCTTCTCTCTCCCCACAGCCTACGCCGCGAGCCTTGGACCTACACCAGAACCCGGGTACACCATTGTACACAAATGGAACCCTCGGATTCAGGTTCCCCCTGGCTATCTCCCGATTAGGATTGCACAATTCTCCCGAGGCGATCGTTCGAGTGGCGGCAAAAGGCTTCACCACTGGGCCATCTTCATCCCCACGTCGACCCGTCGCGGGGTGGGCAACTATTACGAGATCGGGGGCAGCCTGCAGACGGGGTACTTTACGCAGCACATCGTCAACAACCGTCACCCCAAGTGGGACACGGATGAGAAGGGCACACACCTGGCAGGCTACGTCGCGTCCAGCTATCTGGAAACCCTGGAGACGCACTTCTCGATGGTCCCGATCCAGCAAGGAAAGTCGGATTGGAACTGCCAGACTTGGGTGGTGGAGGCGTTAAGGGGATTGAACCATGCGCATATGTATGCGGTGCAAATGGAGTATGGTCAATGGGCTCAGCAGATGGAGATTGTTGAAGCTGCATGGGATGTTGGGGATGCCTAGGTTGGCGTTTTCAGGGCGTTGGAAGTGGTGAAAAGGTGACGAAAATGTAGCATTGACACGGAACGGGCTCGACATTGGCATTTGTACTGTGAATCATCCATCAGTTGTAGCGTAGTCTGCTTACCTTGTCGTTGTGGATTTGCGAGTGTTCGTTCAAGTGGGATAGATTCCCCCTTGCTTGTGTTGGACCATCTATGCTACCACTCTCGTAGCAACCATCCATTGTGTTACTCCGAGTTTCGTAATATCGTCACAACGTAAAGCTGGTCTTATCGGAAGACAACAATATTTCTATTGTATATTGTAATTGTCCCAATCGCAACAAACGTGCGTATCTTTGTGGCGGTGCTCGGGTACTAGAGCGTCGGACAATGTTTTATTTAGCGAGCTCTGACAATCTGACTTCTGGTGGCGCTCTCCCGTTATAAGGCCACCAAGTCGCTCGAGATTGTGTCTTATACCCCCAACTATACCAGCATGCGCTTTTCGTCGTTGCTCCCGCTCGTGCTCGGTGCCGCTCTGATACCACAAACATATGCCTGGGGTGCCGTCGGTACGCGTCCTCTGACGCACTGCTTCTCCCACTCACTGCGCCATTGGATCAATTCACAGGCCATGAGGTCGTCGCGACCATCGCGCAGATGCATTTGCACCCAAGCGTGATGCCGAAGCTCTGTGATATCCTCGACTACACTGGCGAGTGCCACCTCGCTCCCGTCTCCACATGGGCGGATCGTATCCGTAGCCAGGCGAAATATAGATGGACCGGGCCTCTCCACTACATCGGCGCTGTGGACGACTATCCCGCCGCTACTTGTACTTTCCCCGGTCCGGGTGGGTGGAAAGGCCGGACGCACATCAACGTCCTGAGTGCCATCCGAAATACCACGAACGTATTGCAGGAGTTCGAGGGACTCCGCAGAGCGGGTGTCCATACAGAGTTCGAGCCAAGCTACGTTCAAGACGCGCTCAAGTTTTTAATCCATTTCGTCGGCGACATGCACATGCCACTTCACCTCACCGGACGTAACCGTGGCGGCAATGACGACAAAGTTGCGTTTGACGGGCGTACCACGAGTGCGTATCCCGAATTCCCAGTTCTAATATTTCACTTCTATCGTCCTTGTTTTTATTTCTCCATACCGTTCATTGTTGACTGACCACCCGGCTATGTGAACACCAGACCTTCATAAAGTTTGGGACAGCCTCCTCATTTCGGAACGCATCCGCACACTGCCCCGAAACTACACCCACCCCCTTCCCCTCCCAGACGTCGAATTCTATCTCCGAGATACCATCTACGACCCTTACATACGCCGTCTCGTCTGGGAAGGTTTACTCGGAAAATACCAAGATGAAACCGAGACGTGGCTCGCGTGCCCGTCTTCCAGCTCGTCAGACCAATACCAACACCAACCATACCCCACGTCCACGTGGCAATACGTCCTTTCCCTCCTGTCCTCGGTTGGCAAGGGCACGTCCACGTGGCATTACATCTCTTCCTTCCTGTCCTCGGCTGGCAAGGACCAGGACCAGGGCGGGGACGGTCTCGGCGTCGACGGCGACACGCTCTGTCCCTATGCATGGGCCAATCCAATCCACCAACTCAACTGCGACATCGTCTTCCCCAAGGAACTCGACGAACCCCCCTACAGCCACCTCTCGTCCCACTGGTTCAAGCCACACGCGGCTGATGACGGGTATACCCCCAGCACCAGCACCAGCGACGACGAGTGCGGTTGCGGCGACGCGTCGGAAGCGGAAGACGTCCACGACGACGCCTTGAAGTCGCGGAAATCGAAATACCTTGAATTGGATACCCCTGACTATGTTGGATTGATCAAGGAGCAGTGGATCGTAGAAAAGTTGTTGACGCAGGCTGGCATTCGTCTCGCCGCCGTCCTCAACTGGATCTTTGCAGACCTCGAAGAAGGCGAGATCAAGGGGCGCTATCTAACGCTGTAATGTATTATGTAATGAACTGGACGAGGGATAAGAGTCCCGTGTACTTACCACCCTAAACGAATAATGGATTTTCACCTCGAACGGGGTCAAATCGTTTCAAAATTCGTATCTAATGGGAAAAAAAGACCAACGTATGTATAGACTTATAGTTCATGTACTGTTATCCATCATGGCACCAAAAACTCCAGGTGACACCGTTTTTTCCTAATATCATGCCCTTTTCTTCCCGCCAACTTGAAGCCAGTACATCATCTTACAAGCGCATGATCAACTGCTTGATACCAGACATCCAGAGTCCAATGTCGTCCGTTTGCGAGCCCTTGGTAAGTAGATCGACGTGAATGGTCAGCGCCGATTCCCGATCATGTGCGGCTATTGCTAGACATTCAATCTGGTCAGCCAATTCCCTCCGAAACACCAAGTACCCCGATATGTACCTTGAATGAGGACGAGTAACCGGTCCACGACAGGCTTGGAGAGCGTCTCGCAGTTCAGCGCGTCAAACAATGGGTTGATGCGACGCTCGAGATCGTCGACCATGCGCTTTTGTTGAGGCTACGCACAGCATCACGATCGTCATCCAACACGCTCACAGAAAAAAAAGGAGGAAACGTACAGGCACCATTTGCTTCAAATGCGTCAACTTTTCCGTCAGAACGTTATAGATCGGCAGCGCCGACTCTGGAATATGTGTGCGATCACCAGGAGCTATACAAGACAGGAAAGACGACGCTCAGTGACGAAACATGACTCCCGAATGCCAATCTGTCACTTACGGTATTTCGGGGGTGGAGGACCTCTCTGCACAGCCGACACACGTGCAGGTGGGGCACTCGGACCACCTTGAGGAGGTCCGTGCTGCTGTGACGGCAACCCACCCAACGGATGTTGCGTCTGAGGAGGACCTCTAACCGGCGGACCTTGACTAACAGAGGGTGGTGGTCCATACGGTCCAGGCGGCAGGTGAGACTGAGAAGGCGGCGGCGCATATGAGCCCTGAGGTGCCAGCGCGGGGGCTGGCGCGTATGATCCTTGAGTCTGTGATGGAGGCGGCGCATATGGTCCTTGAGGAGCTTGAGATGGTGGAGGCGCGTATGACCCAGGCTGTTGCTGTGGCGGCAACGGGGCTTGGCTAGGCAGTGGTGCATACGGACCAGGATGTTGGGGGACACTAGCGGGCCCGGCACCACCAGGAGGCGGCGTCGCGCGCATGTATGGACCGGATGGTGGTGCTATGCCACGTGGAGGTCCCGAGGGCGGCGGCGGCGGTCTCATGTAAGGCCCCGGTGACTGTCCGAGGGGAACTGGCACCAGCGAAGGCGACGTATACTGTGACCCACCGGCCTGTGGAGGCGGTTGTACGGACGGCTGACCAGATGTAGAGATGGATCTTGCTGGCGGTGGGCCGGGCTGTGGCAGGGGTGGAGGACGATTTTGTACACTCGCAGGCCGTGGGGGCGGAGGCAGAGGAGCATTTGATCCATGACCCGTGTATGGAGAGCCTGGTGTGGGTGGAGATTGCGTTGCGTTCGGGAACGGCGAGACAATAGGCCCAGGCTTGCCAACACTAATTGAGGCGGGTGTTCCCCGCTGGGGTTTGACCACAGGTGCATCGTTCCAACCTCCGTTGTGTGTGTGTGGAGGTCGTGCGCTGGAGACTGGAGGACGGATAGGGGGTGGAACGGCAGACCCACCGAGGGCAGGTGATTTGACAAGAGTGTCAGTTGGTGCGTACGGGTTGTGTGGAGTACTCCCCGTGTTGAAGCGCGAAGGGGGGAAGTATACTGGTTGAGCCGGTGGCTGTGGAGGGACGTATGGTCTACTTTGTGTCGAAACCGCAGAGGCGTACGGTCCACCTTGTATCACCGCAGGGACCTGGGCGCTGGGAGGCTGGTAAGTCTGCTTCGAGGTGACACCGCTGCTTGGAATAGCGTCTCGAACCGAACCCGGGACACGAGGCGCTTGTCCAGACAAGACCAACAACCGCTCGCGCACCACCGCAAAGTCCAAGGCAGAGCCCGTGTACGTGTCTGGTGTCAGCTTCAGGTATTCGACGGCTTCCTCGACAAGACCTTGTGCAGCTAGCATCTCGGCGTATTCGAAATACCTATCATAGAGTGCCGCGAGCTTGTAGGTCTTAAGCGCACCATCCGTATTCTCAGTGGGCACCGAAAGGTCTCCATCCGGATACTTGACAGCCCCATGGAAGACAGTCACCTTCTCGATGAACGTCTGCAAAGCATGTGCATGGGTTGCATAGCGCGAGGTAGACTCGGGGGAGTCAAGAACTTTGCTTCGATCCCCTTCCTCCTCTGCCAGTTCGTCGATCCAGATGTTGACCAGCCTCTCGAGACGTCCCGCAGCGAGGTAGGTCAGCGTAGCTCTCTTCCTCAGCTCCAGCGCATCTGCGATATTGTCTTCCGAGCCCATTTCGCTTTCAGCACGAAGAACCTCAGCTTGGAACTCGAGTCGTGCTCCAAGCTGCTCTGCCAGCCCTCCGAATTCATCTGCACGCGCAAATGTACAGAGAATGACGAATACTTCTGCCCATTCCGTCAAATCGGCATTCTGCACAACGTCGTCGAGATCGTTGGAAACAATACTCTGGAAGAGGCGAAGGTAAGGGTGTTCGGTGGTTTGGCTCTCAAAGTAAGCTTTCTGAGTGCGTTGTAGGAGATCGTCGCCCCCTTTGATGGAGAGGAGTAAAGCGTCAGCGTAACGCTCTGCCGAGAGACAGAGCTCTACAGCACTCCGGAAGTCTCCAAGGACCAATGCACGCGTGATGAGCCTATCGGTCTCGCTTTCATCGGTGGGGTAAATCCTGAAGGTGTTGTTTTTGACGCTCAAGTTCTCGCTGACAACGCTAGATGGGCCGCTTCCGACCGTAGCAGCTACACTTGAGTCGACTCCATAGTTCGTATGGGGGACAACCATCGTTCGCGTAACATTGGTATCGGTGTCTTGTGCGGCAGCTATGGTGCTGAAGAAATCGGCTCCAGCGCCTGCACCGAAGACGCCAATGGCGGCGTCATCTCCGAAGAGCGATGGCGCAGTGGTGGTGGATTCCCCGTCTGCAGGTGGGACATCGGACACCTCTGATCCAGTCTTTTCTGTATCTGCCGCTTCTACCTCAGGCTCCGGCTCCGGCTCGGGGTCCACAAACGAAACCACTGGGTCGCGAGGTCCAGCGTTATCCAGCTCCTCGTCTGCTGTGTAACTGAGTGTAGGAGCGCTGTATGCAGCTTGTTGTCCCCGGGCTTCTTTGAGTTTCGCAGTAGCTTCTTCAATCCGCGCATTGACCTCTTCTTTCGAATAGCCCAGGAGCATAACCAACTCCTCTCTCGAGTTTGATCTAAAGAGACTCAACAGAGCCTTCCACGTCTCCTCAGCTCCTGACTGTCCGCCCACATTATCTCGAGCAAACCCCTCCAATTTGCCCTCCTCTTTTGCTACTCTCAACTTCTTGACCCTCGCTACAACGGTTTCCTCACTACTCACTCCTCTCAAATGCACAACACTGCTCTGTGTCTTGCCATGTGCACCAGGGAGGTTACTGACGGTCACCAACTTACCGCCAAACCCAAAGGAAGCGGACACAGGACGACGGAGCCAACGTGGGGGTTGCTTTAAGCTGAGATTGAGTCCATGTGTAGCCTGGTCTGAAGGAAGAGGTGGTAGAGGTGCGTCGAAAAGCGAAGCACCGGATGGTCTGGGGGTAGCTGGCACAGAAGAGGGAATGGCGTTGGTTGATTGCAAGGAGTGAATACCGATGGTACCGGAGAAGAATGCAGTGGCGAGGAGATCAGGATTGCGTGGGCACCATTCGACTTGGAATGCCCAATTGTCCGCGGAAGGGAGCTATTGTGTAGAAGCGTGTATTTATGATCGCAGCACCGATGTTGAATCGAATATTGCACAAACAACAAAGCCGCCGTGGACGTCAACAATTGCCAGAAAAAAATGAACAAGCGCACGCACCTCTCCAATGATTTCTGAGGTTTGTGGGTTCCAGCACAAGGCACGATTGTCTTTACCACAAGACAGCAACAAGTCCGCATCTTGTTTACACCAAGATAATGAAAGCACGCCCTTCTCATGCCCAGTGAGGATCTCCAGATATTACCATCAGCAAGAGGTTCTAAAAACAGTCCATTGAGCACAGACCCACCTTCTCTGGCGCACGGGCGTTGCGAAGATCCCAAACCATGATAATGGGTGACATGTCGTCCTCAGACGCAGTGACAAGTCGCGTAGCCTGCGTCATGCAATCAGCGGAAATATCCGACAAGATAACCACCGCTTACATTATCTGGATGCCATGCAATAGCACTCATTCCCCTCCGCCCCCCGACAGCCATCCCACTACCCACTGTGCCGCCGAGCGTGCCTGCTCCGCCACCATACGCAAGGGCCACGACTTCACGTTTGCCACGAAGATCCCATACAACCGAATACCCAGAACTGCTCGCGCCAGCAAGAACATATTGGACTTGTTGATTCCAAGCGACGGACGTGATCTCGTCGAGCTTCGAGCTGCGGTTACCCGGTGTGGGAGAATAAGGCTTCGAGGGATCATTAAGATCCCATATATAAACCTGTTTGTGCATGTAAATGGGTTGTCATACGAAGTTACGTGGAAGTGAATATGATGACGTGTATCATGAAAGTGCTTGGTACTGACCTCCCCACCGACCGCACCGGAAGACAAAAGGTTGGTTTGTACTGGGTTGAAGTCGAGCCCGCGGACGGGTCCAGTATGAATCGTGTTACGGAGGATAAGTGACTCGGATGTGCTGTAGAGACGACGCGGTGATCAGCGGCGGCGCATGAGATCGATGAGAATCACGAACTCTGCATGCGCAATAATTTTTGCAGGATCCCAAAGTGCAAGTTCACCGTTCTCCATGCCTGCAGCAATAACGCCGCGTAATCGGTCCTTGTGCACCTGTCCCCATGCAATGCGGTTAAACCTGTGATGCGCACCGTATCTCAACGCACAACACCGCTAGTATGGTGCAAAATTACCTCGAAGTATCTGTGACGAAACCTATAGGCTTTGAATACACGTCAGCACCGAGGCAGATTTCATCCCTGTCCATAAAGTCGGGCTGCCATATTTCTAGTTGGGATTCGTTCGAGAAGGACTCGTCGAGAGCGCCCGCAACGGTGCCGGTCGCGATGAAAGGGAGGGTGGATGTGGGCGACCAAGCAAACGTTGCTGTCCTGTAGATTTCTTTTTGTTTCATCGTCACCAGTCTCGACGTCTTCGGTGGTAAATTGCAGATTCAAGTTGCTAAGTCCCAATAATTGAATAAAACACGCAGCTTTTGTGTCAGATGCGCCGGCCCTACATAAGTAGGCAGTCACGTGATTATTTGAACCGCCAAAGGACATTGTCAATTTAAAATTTTCAGTCGTATGGCAATCAACAAAGGAGTATCTCGACGAGTATATTTCTGATGTACTAGTAGAAAACAATTCTACATTGCGGAGACTTTGCAATCTATCCATGGCTTTCTAGCGATCCGACTTCCGGGAACCGACTAGGCACAGCACTAACAGAAGCTTAAAATCAGCAATCAATTCAAGTAGCTCGAAAGCAGAAGCTCAGGCAAAGATGTAGGATCATCATGAAAGATCGGACATATGCTTGTATATACGGACATCCTCGAGATAAAATATGCTTGGAAAATGTACTCACCATTGTTACCCAGAGCCTTGCCGATACGCCTTCAACTAAGAGGGAAGCGTCACGTTAGTCAAAACCCAAAACACAAAGTACAGAAAACTCAGTTGGTGATGCATGTTCGAGTAAGGGATCATTGGAGACCATCACCAACTCGGGATGGAACGTATCATCATAGAAAACAGACAGGAACCGTACTCACCACGTCAATATTACTTGTCTGCACAACATATTGTGAAATTTTGTTCAATTTATACAGGTCATTTCAACTCCGCTTCCGGCGGGGTTTGAAGTCGAACCATAAAAAATGCCTTGTCGATGCTCATTCCGTGTTCATGTTGATGCTGGTTGCATCGACCCACACGTTTCTATTGTGAGTGCTTTCTACGGTATATAAACGCGCATACATCACATTGTGTGCTCTCATTCCATGATGAAGTACCTTAATCAGTTCTGCTTCCGAAAGAGAGTGATCTCTTGTGGACAACCTGATACCAAAACTCTCAATCCTGATTCCCTCCTCGCCTCTGCTTTTTCATTTTAGCGTTCGATTCTAACGACGTTTTTACAGATACTACGATGTTATTCCATTGTTCTTTCTGAGCGGTTGGGAAATCTGTGTATGACAGGGTAAGCACTTTTGAAAATACCCTTGGCATTTTTTATAGGACGAAAACAAAGTTCATCCATTCTTTGAGTTTACTCGATTGTCGTTCTCCTACGCGTGCCGCTCTTTGCCGAGTAATGCGTAACTTGCCCCGTATTGGGGTGGTTGTGTTGGTACTGTAGGCTGTTGCGTATTGAGGAACATGAAACTCTGGCTTCTCTGACCTTTGTATTAAATCTTCCTGAATACGCGCTGATGTTGTTCTGATAGGTGTTGGAAAACGCTTGCTTGTACTTGCTGAAGACGAGTTCTATAGTATGGCTCTCTTACTCGGGCCTGAAGCTTGGTGTCGAAAGCATGATTCACCCGGATCTCTGAGCGTGTGTTGGTATTGAATACATCTTCTGAGATAAAGTAACGGTTGTCTGGGGCAAGTGATGTCGATGAGCCGCAGTGCTTGTGTCTGCTCGATTTGCGAGTGACGGATTCCTTGGGTCGGGCGCGTAACTTCAACTTTGACCAAGGTGAAATCGACTGAAGAGGCACGCAATCCGGTAGTGATTGTTCCCGTCTTCGCGCGCCTACTAAGACAAGTTCTGAAACCACAACATACCGACTGGCTCCCGCCCACGACGAATCCTTCTCATACTCGATCGCATCTTTGGTCGCGGGCGCGAGGTGTAGCTCATGACCCTGGTTCGCGTAAAACGTGCCCGTGTAGGCAACTGGTAAGTGATGTTGTTGAGGAAATGACAGACGGTCACCCCACGCACCGTCGACGTCATCAGAAGCTTTAGGCACGAATCAGACATCTGCATCAATCACACCCATCGTTTCACGTACCAGCAACGGTACACAGCGGTCCCTAAGGCGAAGCAGATAGTGCATACGTATGTATAATGTCGGACCTGATGGAAATATCAACGAGAAGAAGGTCATGTAGCCACCTCTGGAGCTGCTCCGGACGGCCACTCGCTTTTCTCGATGTAGGAATAAAGTGCTTCCTCGCTTTGTTTGGAACCACAGTGGCCGATTTGCCTACATCGTGCTCGTCTCCAGCACCTGTGACCCTTGAGTACCAGATATGCATATACCATTAAGGAAGGAACCCCCTGCGCCTCTACGGATACTGCTGAAGACGGAGAAGCAACTGCTATGGTACAGTTCAATATTTGAAGATAGACCAATCCTCATTTCGGAATATCATAGTGAGTGCGTTCAAAGTTTTGCGGGCCGAGTTGACAATTCATTTTGAAGGACCAACACATGGGCGCAGCCTTGTGTCGTGCCTTCCCTTCCTGCGGTCTTTCTACCAATCCGTGTCTATGGATGGAGCGTGCGGCTGCAACAACTGAATTCATTGGATATTTTCGATGCAGGAAGCCTCACAAAAAATATTTTTTCTTAGTCGATTCCATCGCTCGGCGAGACGATCGGACGATATGCACTACCAGCATTCAATAGTTGCCAGAACCACAATTTCCTTCGTCCACGTCCAACATGGTCGAGTCTCAGTCTCGCCACGGCATCATGAGACTCTCGCACAGCCTATTTGACGGTATGTTTTGCGTTCCAGCGATGCGGCAATGACGACGACGAATGCACATTCAAGTCTTTCACTCACTCAGCAATCAAGACACCGGGTCGCGACGATTCAGTGATCATTGGGCTCTCCGAACGTATGCGTCCCCCGATAACGGCCTCTGCACTGAGGTAGGAAAAATCATCAGATAAGTCTGACTGATGTGTTGTCCCTGTCCTTTCAAGAGTCACGGCTCGCTTCTGCGTTAGTCGAGATACACAACCATTGCCAATTTCCACACCTCGATGAATATCACACGTCACAGAAAATCTGAACTTGCGACAAGACAATTCGTCACGTACATGAAAGCGTCAAAGCGTCGAGAGTCCATCTTCCATCTTCCCTCGTCACAGCGGATAACACAAGCCCCAGTGGACGACAAAAGAAAACGCGTCCACAATCCCGCCGCTCGTCAACACCAATAGACTGCAAGATGGATAATCCTTGAATATAAAAGATGTTCTGCCAAGGTCGGTGAAAAAGTCATCAGTTCTACATCCTCAGATTCAATACTCGCAATGCCGTTTAGCACTTATCCGCCCGAGTTGACGGCCACCTTCAGGGGTAAGTTCGCCACTTCCGCTCCCTCGCTATTGTGCCTTGCTGACCTTCTTCTCTCTCCCCACAGCCTACGCCGCGAGCCTTGGACCTACACCAGAACCCGGGTACACCATTGTACACAAATGGAACCCTCGGATTCAGGTTCCCCCCGGCTATCTCCCGATTAGAATTGCACAATTCTCCCGAGGCGATCGTTCGAGTGGCGGCAAGAGGCTTCACCACTGGGCCATCTTCATCCCCACGTCGACCCGTCGCGGGGTGGGCAACTATTACGAGATCGGGGGCAGCCTGCAGACGGGGTACTTTACGCAGCACATCGTCAACAACCGTCACCCCAAGTGGGACACGGATGAGAAGGGCACACACCTGGCAGGCTACGTCGCGTCCAGCTATCTGGAAACCCTGGAGACGCATTTCTCGATGGTCCCGATCCAGAAAGGGAAGCCGGATTGGAACTGCCAGACTTGGGTGGTGGAGGCGTTGAGGGGATTGAACCATGCGCATATGTATGTGGTGCAAATGGAGTATGGTCAATGGGCCCAGCAGATGGAGATTGTTGAAGCTGCATGGGATGTTGGGGATGCCTATGTGGAGCACTGAACACCGTGTATGGTGGGTGATAGTGTGCGCGCAAAGGTGATGAAAATGTAGCGACTCGGAGCGGGCTTGACATTTGCATTTGTATTGTGAATTATCCATGAGTTGTATCGTACTCTGTTGTTTACGCCTGAACATTATTGTTGTCGTTCCTCATTGAAGCTTGACTTACAGGTGGATTTGCAAGTATTCTTTCAGTCCCGGGATAGATTTCGATTTCCCCCCTGTTTGATTCTTTGCTCGTGTTGAACTGGATTAATATTGTGCCACAGGCTAATACTGCTAGTTTCGTATAGAAAGTTTCTCTTCGCTACTAGTAGGTTATTGATGATTCCAAACAACGAGACGATTGTTAGTAGAGGATCGGCGCCATGTACCGGGATACCTAAGCGGGGCCGGCCGGATGTTCTGGTGTAATTACAATTAAAGACCAAATACGAGATATGTATATGTTTCACGCCCAAGTTTAATTGGCTCGATCTATGCAATGTGCCTGCAAGATCAATATCGACCATCCCAGAGTGGGGTAGGGCACGCCTAATGGCAGGGAAGCCAATTGTGACACCGGGTGGAGTCGTGGTTTGATCTCCAACGATTCAGACGAGCGTCACGGTGGAAAAGCGTTGTGGAACAAGTCTAGTCGAGTAACGCATCATTTTATCCTGTTCATCTTCAAGTCTCAACGGTGCCAGCTTTCGTGCTTTTATCGCGTCCCCTACTACCTCGGTGTGCATGAGATAGCCCTCCACGATATCGCCTCGTGTGGTGGGTCTTCGACGAAGTATTCCCCAACTCCGATAGTCAATGCTCCAGGGTGTGGATGGGCGCCTTCAAGGCGCCTCGAGGCTATACATGCATACTCTGCGTGCTTAGCGTCTGCCTCTTAAACATATTCACCTCATTAGCCACCCCTCAACAAACCTAGCCAAAATGCTCACCTTGGGTGCCCACTCGCAAGCGACACCAGTTATCCGCGTTACCGGTGAGTGACCGTTGCAGTTGGGATTATGAACTATGCCTCAGTCACTGTCTCTCGCCTATCCAGCCGTTACTGTGTCCGCGGAATCGACCAACGGAACAAAACATTTGAAGTACAATGAGATACAAGTCGGCACTGGTAGACAACCATACAAGCTCATTGCGAACAGGGATGGGTCGAAGTTACGCCAGCAATTCTCCACCCCACTGTGCGGCTCGCTCTCTCCCTCCCGCGCTGGCGTTTAAATCACTCGCCATGTAGCGAACTCACGTCAGCATGCCGAGTCACATTGCAGGGTCCCGGGTGGTTTAAACCTCATAGCAAAAGCGTTTCCACACAAGGCCTCTTCGCGGGCGGGCCACATGACGGAACGCAGGGTGATTATTAACTAATCAGCCTTTGCGATTGGCCCCTGATGAACTCTCGAACAGAGCTATCAATCACCCAAGATGACATTCAAATTACATTCACCTGCGAGGCTCAGCCAAGTACATCTTCTGAGCCCGCGCAAATCTCTATTACTGGAGCTTTTCACCCTACAACACAGATTATCCTCGACGATTGTCCCCGGTAAGTCAAACAATGTTATCTTACCTCGTCAACCTGACCGACCGTGACAATTCAAGGTTTCGCATCTTGGTAATAGGCAAAGTGGGAACGCCTCGCTTCTAGTCCGGCCATGTGCTTAACCCCGCAGCAGATGGGTGTTGGAAAATCAAGTCTTATCAATATCACCTTCGGCATAAACAAGGCGGTTGAGTTTTGGATCGATTTGTTCATCATATCTCTTCCTCACGCAATTTTCTACAGTCTGCTTCCGATCTTCAACGCGGAGAGGCAAGCATTAGAGACGAGCTCATATCACCAGATAATCGACGCTTTGTTCTTCATGATTCCCTTGGATTCGAACCAGGGGATAAGGATAAATACGAGATTGTCAAAGATTTCATCCGAAGCAAACAAAGCGGTTTACTCAAAGACCAACTGCATGCAGTTTGGTGAGATGCTCGTTTTCTATCTGTTGCATGCACATTTGATATATTTCATTGAGGTTCTGCATCGAGGCACCTCGAGCTGGAGGACGCCTCCTTGAGACAGCTGCAGAAGATTTCTTCAAATCAAAACGTGATACGCTGGGAACCAGTAGGTGCCTGTCTTCAATGTTACTCATAATCTGATCAGACTTGTTGTAACAGTACCCATCGTAGTGGTATTCACGAAGCTTGACGGCGTCGCGAATGAGGTGGCGATCAAGCTAACGAAGTCTAATCAAGACAAACTTGGTAAAGGGGATATCGCAAATCGAGCCCGTTCGGAAGCAAAGCTTATTGTACAACGACGCCATGATGAGATTACTCAGCTTGCTAGAGAACCTATCCCATTTGCAATCGTTTCGAGTGAGTATGTTGAGAACTGATTTGAATTCGTTTTTAACATACCAGTAATTTCAAACAGCAAAGTCCCGCTACGAGGACACACTCTCGGAATTAATCCAACTGACCTACCGTTTAGTGGGGGCGGACGACGTGCCTGATGGACACACCAAATCAATGGTCACGATGATGGCACAGAGAGTTGATCCTCGTCTCAAGATTCAAGGGACGATTGCGTGAGCCCTCTATTCGACAGCTCGAGTTGTGGCATGTTCTCATCTTTGTGCAGTGTCGGAAAGCAAAGTTTGGTCTTTGTTTTATGGTGATAGCAAACCTTGACCTTTTTGGTTTTAGAATACTGGAAAGCCCTGAGGGCTAGTCCAGAGTTTACGGGGCACACCATTTGGGATTGCCTTTCTGTGATTCATACCGATATAGTTGCTGTCTGGAACTTCGATGACCCGGGTTGTGTATGCGGTTTTGCTGTGACCGCTGTATACTTCTGATGGCACACCCATAGTATCTACTGAACGAAAAGTTCAAGGAACTCGTCATCAGTGTCGTCCAGACTATGAATGTACCTGCTGCCCCAAACCCCGGCAGAGTAATGTAAGTCTTTTTCTACAGTAGCGCGTTAAGCAACTCATGCACGTCGCTTGTCAGCGCTTTGAGTGGTGGTTCGTTGGTATCTGCCATCTCCGGAGCCTTGGGAGCCATATCCAATCCTGCAGCTCCAATAGTTATACCTATCGTCGCAGGTCTTGCTGCTGCCGCATGGATGTATGGTGTCTACCGGAATGCGTGCGTCAACCTCTATCTCATCTCATGAACTGTCTCGATGGTTTTGGTATATCAGGAAAACCGTCCAACAGCGGTTCATATCGTTCATCGTCGATCTGACCCATATCATGGAAACCCTTTTTATCTTGTGGGGCGGCGAGCACAAGCGACTGAACCGTCGCATCATCAAGCTTGCTTGTCGTCTGTACTCCGAGTCCGACGTGATGGCCCAAGCCCATATTCGAATCCAGGCGTACTGCGACCTGGACGGACGCGACGCAGCACTGGACATGATCGAATCCTTGATCAATCCTGAACGGAATGGTAACCCAGATTTGAAGAGTTACTATGAGGAGGTGGGCAAGCTGAATTTGAGTGCGCTGAATCTAGACCAGGACGAGGATTGGTGACTGTGCGTTGTTTGGCATGCTGTGGTGTACGTTTTACTGCATACGTTGGGTGTAATATACATGTATGGTTGAGCAGCGGATCCATCCAAGGCTGTAATTGTGAAGCTTCACTCACTACACTGCCTAGACTGCGCGAGGTCCTCAACGACGATAGCAAAGGGATTATTACATAAATTCATGTTCGTTTGCAACCTCCCACCAAGCTGGTCGAATCTTCCAGTAGGATCTCGGGCGTAATGGCGCTTGTACTCTGTGATGGTCTCGAGGCGTGTCTTCAATGCTCTGTTTCGCGAGACGCCCGGAATCCAAAGGCGACTCTAACTTCATCGGCCAGCGACCGACAGGCTCTTATCACTCTTCCTAGGACTGCAAGAGTAACAAGGACCTGTCGATGGTGGCCGAGCAGGCTATCGCTACCATACGAGGTGAAAGCCCGAGGGGCATCCGTAATCCCAGCTCGCGGAGTAGCCTGTAGTTATACGAACAATGATGCGAACGAGTCACCACTGGTCCACTGCAGAGCGGCCAACTTGCAACACCAGACGCTCCGAGTCAGAACTGGCTGGGTCCGAACGTTGAAGCTGCAGCCTCAGTCGGACTTCCCACGTCATCAGCTCGAAAATCGAGTAGACTGGAACGCCGATGGAAGTGCAGGATTGTGGGCAGACCTTCGTGGTCGTCGAATACTTCACCTGTAGCAAAAGAAAAAGGCCGTGTAACATTGTCGGTCCTTGAATTATGCCGGTCCACGAAATCCTGAACGAGAGCATATTCTTACATCTTCAACCCGAAGAAGTTCCAACCTATTCGCTGTGTTGGTAGTTGATTCTCTAGTCATGGCATACCTCTCGAACGCCTTCCAGGTCGTCGGATCAAAAGGTACTGTACTCGACAGTTGCAACGTCCGTCCAATCGTTGCATTATCGTCGCTTGCCAAGGCCAAGGACCATGGCGCGCTCTGTTGTGACTGAAGAACAGGAACAATTCAAAGCTCGGGGGGAAATGAGTGAATGAATCCTCGTCAGACACTAGAAGTTTTTTTACATCCATCTGCATCAGCCCTATCAACGACTTCTAACCAGACCTCCCCGTACCACTATAATACCCTCCAGAGCCCGAGCCCGTCCCCTCACCCATGCCCGTGGCCATATCTGCTTCCAAATCCTTCCCATCCAACGCCTCCTGAATCATCGAAATCGTACTCTCCAAACTCCGTCTCCGCGTCGATGGACTCGTCCTCGTCGTCCCCAAACTCGCTTGACGCCCATGTCTTCCCCGGAACGGCACCTTTCTCGGTGATGACGTGGGCGATGTGGGCGCCGACGGCCCGCCCACGCTCGAGTTGCTCTGCGAGGACGCGATCGAAGCGGTCGACAAGGCTGCTTCGATGCTCGCTTCGATTGAGCCTGATGTAGACAGGGAAAGGTCGGCTGTCTCGAGTGTCTCGGGGAGAGTTTGCGAGTGTGCGTGTTGGGCGAGGAAGGCCTCGGCTTCTTCAGCGTCGAACAGTTCGGGCGGGAGACGCTCGTTTTCGATATCTGACTTGCGTCTAGGTGGAGGATGAAAACTTGAGTTTAGAGAGAGGGAAAACAGACTGGGAAATGAGACGCACGCGTCTTCAAATCCTGAGATAGCATCCTTAATACCCTCTGTGCCCGACGCTAGTGACCCATATGGCAATTTGCTAGATCCGTTTATGTTCTTCAACTCTCCCACTTTCTCAGACTCTTCTCTGTGAGATCAAGGACCGATGAGTCACCACCCCACACAAGAAGACTCGAAAAGACGCTACGAACCGAAGAAGTGCAAAGACGCGTGCCATCCGCCCAACAGCAAGAATCTTGCGTTTGATAACCTTTCTCCGCTCAACGGAATCTTCAGGATGTGATGGCTGTGGTAAAATTTCTTCATCAGATTCTTCGAGTTCTTCCTTGCTGCAGGTATTCAGAACCGCAACAAGCATATCCGCGACTATCACAAGATCAATATCTGTTTGCGAACAACGGAAAACGGTGACCCACTTTTCTCCCCGACGAACGGCAGACTCCATGTAAACACATCCATGAAGTTGGGTAGCCAATACGGGTGGGGGGTACAATTAAATTGGCGAATATTCATCACGTTGCTCTCGTATTTGAGGACAGCAGCCTTGTTGTTGTAAACATCCAGGTAGTTAGGTGCAGAAAAGATCGTCATAACAGAAGGGAAACCGGTCGTCTTGGTCTTGCGATACATCCGGTAGCTGGAAATAGGTTCCGAAAATTATCAACAGCGAAAAGGTACTGTGTGAACGGACGCACCCTGAATCCTGGGCCTCATGTGCACGGATGATGGATAGGAGGTTATTGCGTTCCAGGAACTGACAAGCAGCTTGATACCTGTCAGCGAAGTGAGTATATGCTACGTCTCGCCATGGAGGAAAGCTCACGTAAAGAAATATGAGCATCCTCGAACGTGGTTATGCATGAATCCTTCATTTATTGTCTCCTGCCCGAAATCCTCGACGGGATCCGACCATAGTATATCACACATTAACCCGTGTGTAGGCGGTTCCCGGAATCGGTCAATCTAGGGCCATGTTTGAGGTGCACGCCACAGGCGACAATAGGGAAGGACGTACTGCTTGGATATCATTCATCGTGTTCAGCTCGGGTGATAGCCCACCGTGTATGCACAGGAATTGTTTGTTCATTATGGCGGCAAGCGGTAGGGCACAGAACGAGTCCATGCAGGCTTCGTAAATGCGCTCAGAATACTTGTGCTTACCTGATCCAGGCCACAAACGATCAGTGTTTCACCGGCACCCCGAATGTAACGAACGCAAGGACTGACACTCGAGCTTGAACGTAAAATAGTCTGTCAGATGCCTGCACTCGTGGTTTCCGCGAAGCAGGAAAAGGGTGTCGGGATACCAAATTTTCAATGCCCACAAGTACAGCACGCACTGTCGAAGGGGTAGTCAGTGGCTCACAAAGGGAGAGTAAAGGAACATGACAAGGAACTACCTCGATACTGAAGTATCCTCTGTCGACGTAGTCTCCGAGGAACAAGTATCTCGTATCAGCAGGGCTCCCACCGACTTCGAAGAGTTTCATTAGGTCATACTAGCACGAGGCCATGGACCATCAGTCAATTCACAGCGTCGAGTAAACAGAACCCGCTCACGCACATATTGTCCATGGATATCACCACAGACTACGACAACGGCAACGATTATGACGATCAGCACAATAGTTTGAGCGAAAAAAGGACAGGCAAATGTGACCGACCTGTGATCGGGGCATCGACAGAGAGAACATTGGGTTCAACCCGGAGAAGAGCTGTCCCCTTTTCAAGAATCCACATCACATGTTCCTCACTTATTCGACCCTCTCTATAAAAGTGATTTTTGAGGAAGGCGACATCCGGCTTGGAAGGATCGTGTTTTGAAAAAAATTGAGCATCCGTGGGGATGTTCATCGTTGGCGCTTGCACCTAGGACAGGAAATGTCAACAGTGGGGAGCGATGCCACGAGCAAGCCGTACATCGTTGATTGCCCGTTCTTGAGTGTTTATAAAACTGCCATCTTCGAGTACGTGTTGGGTGAAGTCGACGTTGGATGGTCGTCGCCGATGTTCTATCTGCTCGATGGCTTTCTCGACGTGGGCTTGGGTGATGGACCTTGGATTTCCGATTCTGCTAGCCATCCTCCAATCACAGCTCTCAGAGGCCTGCGGTAAGGTCGTCAAGCGACAAGATTACACACCCACTTGCACCGATAGGCTGACGTCGGCTATTAAATCGCACTGACATGCGCCGGCGGACACCGTTCCTGAACAGAGACCCATATTTGTTCCATAAAATAGCTCTGCTCCATGCTCGCGTCCTCTTCTACTCACTCTTGATTGGCATTTCTCCCCTCTAGGCATCTGTTGCCACGTATACACCACGATTACGAGTTCTTCCTTGCAAGCCACTATAACAGGTATCCAGTAGAACAACTATGCGACCAGTATGTTCATTCACTCAGAAGGTTGCATGAGCTCAAAACACAGCCAGTATGATTGAGCATCATTACGGTAACTACAACATTACCGTGTGCATTCCTTACATTGGACTGATGCTACACATTTCCAGCCCTCACGTTCCCAGATGAAGTATCCACCCCATGATGCCTTACATGAACCTTTTACTGACGGGCGATCTGTAAAGGTAGAGTACATCCGGGTCAGTGCATCCCCTCTGTTCGACGCAAGCGGTGCATTACTCATTTGGCAATAGAAAAAGTCTTGGACACTGGTATCTACCTTGTTCGTTATCGACTGTATTCGGGGACTCCCACCACCATGAAATGGAACTAGGTTGATCCACTTTACAGGTTCGATATTTTGGAGTTTGGAATGCTATGTATGCACGGGTGTTGACGTTGAATGCTAACCCTAGTCTTATCATCAGACCTCTTGCGCTCCGTATGTTGCTTCATATTTGCAGCTCAATGGATTGACATGACCCCCTTGAAAGTTGGGAGTGTGTTCCTATCCGGACCTATAAGGTAATTCACTACATCATTGATGTGACCAATGGACTCGATTCTTTTCCTTGGATGGATGTATCTACCTTTAAATTTATGCACACTCGATACTTCAATACCACACAACTGATATCGATGAAAACAACAGCTGTGAGTGTATCAAACACACTTCGCATTGCTACTTATTCTGAGGGTATTCCGAGGCTTTCCTCATCGGTAAATGAACCTATCTTATCTTTTTGGGTGCGGAAAATGAGTAATGCACTGCCTGCGCCGAACAGAGGGGATCCACTGACACAAATGCGCGAGCATGGAGCAGAGCTATCTTATGGAACAAATATGGGTCTCCGTTCAGGAATGGTGTTCGCCGGTGTCAGTGCGATTTAATAACCGACGTCAGGCCCGGATCGGTACAAGAGGGCAGTGTGTAATCTTGTCGCTTGACGACCTTACCACAGGCCTTTGAGAGCTGCGATCAGAAATCAAAGGGTCCCTGAATCGACTCACTTAGTCTGTGGATTGGCATGCTGTGACTCCCATACTAATCAGTAAAACAGTTGCTGGTTCCCGATGGTAGCCGAGTTCTACAGGGGGCTGCTACAGACTGCTAGCCGTGACCACCAACCATCTCACTGGTGTACCCCTGGAAATTGAGGTCGACGTGTGTCACATGCTTGGATTGTGTCCGTCTGGTTACTGGAAGTACTCTCTATCGACGTGGATCCGCTACATGCGAACAGGACAAAATTTGGGGTCGTCGGAGGATGTATGGCATCTGCAGGAGATTTGGATGAAACTTGTTGTATTTGAGAAATGGATGAAGCAGGAGCAAGTTCCGAGGCTTTTGAACTTCTGTACGATTAGCCAGACCATATTGCGGCAGTACTACTACTACTAGTATGAGAAACCGTATTCGCTCCTGTTTATACCTCTCACTGCAGTTCTGATTGTGCGGCGACGCTGTCCAACTGAATGAATGCGTATCTACATTCGTTGCCATATGCATATGTTACCTCTCGTGCCCGAGGCCGGCCTACTACTAACACAACGGATTTTTAGGCATCACCAGTCTCCAATATTGTTTCTGGTTTCTCGGCTTGTGTCCTCTGTGTTGTGCTGCTCCCGTGGGAATTAATTAATTATGTTTTTGCGCAAGCTCAGGGGCCGTGGCACGACCTTGAACTACTACTATGAGTGGATTGCCGTTTCAACTCTCCCTCTCCCTTCTGCACCTTGTGATCACCTCTACACGAAGCGGTGAAACTCTGATACTATTATTAATATGGTACTGATGATGTTATTTTTCCCCTTGTTGGAAAGATTTTCTCATTTCATAATTCACGGACGCACATATTGGTCCCCGTCGGTCAGCGTGGGCGCTGTTATCTCGTGTCGTTCAAAAGTTTCAAAGTGACCGAATTGATTGCGCGGTGTACCTCGTTTCTTTCGGTGTGACTCGCTGCTTTCCAGGATGCATAAATATTCCGATCCATCCCGCTCCCTGAGAGTGTTTTACCCCACCCCAGGGCTTCTCAGTTATATTCGAAGACGGATTCCTATGCGATAATCTTCTTGGCCTTTTCCATTCAGCCCGTTGGTTTCGTTGATAACCAACCATATACCGAACTGGTTGGATTGGATAGACCCAACATTGAGATATGAAGTTTACACGGTGAGCAGCATTTTTCTGCACTGCATCGGCCATTCCTAACCAAACGCCTGCTTCTCGCCCTCCGCTTTACCGCAGATACCTCCAAGATACCCAGGTGAGAGTCTCCGAGCCGCATGCCTGCATATTCATCGTATGAATTGCTTTCCATAGACCTCCGAGTGGGGGAAAGCTTACATGTAATGAGTTTACTGTCTTGTTGTTCGAATGTCCATACCCTAACGTGGTTTTCATACCTTGGGAAACATATGATTACTTACTGTCCCACAGAGACTATCACAAACTTAAAGTACAGCTAGGAGTTATACGAGAAAGGGTTTCGCGGCAAGCCGATACGTGCGGTTCCTTTGAGGATACGGACATCGATCATGTCCTCCATATCTCTCCAGAGAGTGAGGAGGCATATGATGACTCTGAAGGTGAGAGAACTCTTGGAAACCGATTCTGTGCCTGAAAATGAAGTTCATTCATTCACAATCATGATAGGGGTGTACTTTAATCGAGAAACCACAACAGCAACGCGCATCGCGGGCGCATGGGCTTCGGGAACTGTCCCTACAACGAATGGTACTACGGACTTGAGTGGCCACGAGCTAGCTTCCTCTATGGGGTGGAGAACGAGTCACCAGGAAAGTAAGCCGTGAATTCACTGACAACGGTTGAGTTCGGGTGCTCACAAATATATCAGTATCTTCCTTCGGTTTGACGTTGACCAGTCCTCCACTTCGTGTGACTGGAACAGGAGTAAACACACTATTCCCACAAGCGTTGTTACTCCCAAGAGCACACCGTGCTCCTCTCAGGGGTTCAGGTACCTGTTTCCACTATCCCTCAAGGTCAAACCATAAATTAACCGCGGCTTTGACAGGATCTCCCACACCTCCGACATTGTATACAATACTTTCCAACCTGCCCGCCATCCATGCCGAATTTTTCGACATGCTCGATGCTGAGCTAGAGAAAGTAGAAACATTTTATACAGAAAGGGAGAAAGAGATGCGTGAACGTGCCAAAATGCTAAGAAAACAACTTGACGAACTTGGAATACACCGGCAAATGTTCTATGTTGGTACTCTAAGTTATTCTGGATAGATGTATATGCCACTGATCTGTAACCCTGTTAGGAATCATCCGCGCACACGAAGTCTCAGAACTGGGCTAAAAGAGCATGTCTTTCTATCCCACCTGCACTTTCGTCATTGATCCAATGGTTCCGCACGGGACGTGGTGGTAAAGTCTTTTTTTTTTTTGCGCAAGTACTCCAAATTCGACTCACAAATGGACGCCACGGTTTCGTTGATACATTCAACTTAGGTAGGAAAGCATATGAACTCCAGCGTCCGAATTCCAATCATTCTGGAAACCATGGAGTAGCAAGTAATGCAGCTGGAACATACCATAGTACCCCATCCTCTGCGACGCTAAATGACTCTGCTGGGTTGCCAAGCGAACGTTGGAATAGCTTCCGAGGAAGAAAGCATCCCCTCGATCCCCATGAGTATCGACGCGCAAAACGGCGACTCCGACATGCTGTCATTGAACATTACCGGTGTGTTATAATGCTCTTTCTTCGGAAACTGTCTATCGAAAGGTTTGGGAGAGGCGGGTCTCGCGCAATGCAATTATTTTGTTTTCTGTTGAATGCCTTGCTTGATGCTGATATGTGCCATGTATTTACAGTGGCCTCGAGGTCTTAAACAATTACAGAGTGAGCCTCTTTTTTACATGTGTTGCATGCTGATATTTTTTGACCTTCGGATCTTCATTCAAATTTACTCGACTGGATTCTCGATTGACCCTGGACTATCATCGTGCTATTCTTGGACCACGCCTACGATTTTCTTGCGTCGTGTACAAAGATTCTTAACCTTGCCGGATTTCGCAAAGCGTTGAGGAAATATGGGAAGTTTACCAAGATTTTTGTTATGGACGCGTACATGAAGGACAAGGTATAGAGCCGCACTGGTGAATGATGTTGCAACACTCGAGCACTGAATTCTTGTAGGTCGAGCCTTCCGGCTTTGGCTCCGGTGCTATGGTCAGTACTATGCTCAAGGAAATGGAACACCTTTTCGCGGCACGACTCGGTACGTCCTTCCATGTTCGAGCCTGGTAGGATTCGTATGTTTTAATTCTATGCTACTAACACGTGGACCTCGTATCCAGAACACGGAAACAAAAAGAAAGCGATGAGCCGCCTTCGAGTCATGTCATCATCGAAGACGTACCATTCCAGCACATTCCGCTCCGGGGTGTGGTTGGGGCTAGCAGTTCCTGCGATTGGTGCAGGTTCCTACCTATGTGGGAACTTCCTCCAAAATGTTCAATCATATCATTCTGAACTTCATTGGTAGCTTTCCAGGAATATACACGGAGAACACTCCCGTCATGGGATATCCTGCTCTTTATTTACTCGATATTCATCATACCGATACTTCTGGTGCTGCTGATTGGTGTCAATATCCTCATATGGGAGGAAAAAAGTATCAGCTACGTCTTTATCTTTAGTGCGTCACTGTCAACACGCTTTATTCACTCTCTGACAATCTGCACAGGACTGAACTTAAGATCGAGACTTGATCATCATGAATATTTTGAAGTATGTGCTGTATGGCTACCACACGCAACTTAATTTTGACTAGGCGCGAAAGCTTCCTTCTTGCTTCTTGTGCACCCTCGCTTACGCATACTGGTTTTCCTTGGCTCAAATTGGTTCCCCAATGTTGTGGCCCTTGATCTGGCTCGTTCTCACCCTCGCGGTTATGTTTAATCCACACCGTGTAAGTACTTCGACCACCTTCTGATGTTCCTCATCCAGGTCTGACGCCAGCTACGTCTGGACAAACAGAATTTTATGCGAGGGGGTGCTCGTTGGTGGACAATCAAGCAAATAGCTAAGCTTGGGTGTAGTGGGATGTGGGAGGTCGAGGTGTGTCTCCGGTACCGACGTCACGCGACAGCTTCGAAATCTGATGATATTCCAGTTCACAGACGCCTGGCTTGGGTATGATCCTCACGTTTTCTTCACCAAATCCACTTCACCTGTTACTACCAGTGATCAGCTTTGCAGTCTTGTGTATTCGCTTTCCAACCTGTACTTCGTGGGCTGCTTCTACACCCGTTTCTCCCTCAACTTCCCCAGTTCGACTGTGCAATCCCCAATTCATTCGCAATCCACGTTGTTTGCTTTATTCGCTGGCAACGTCACAACTCTGTATCACGCGGAATCATCCGCTCTCCATGGTGCATCCAGTCTCCTATACACAGCTCGCGCCCCTCAAGCGCAAGAATTATGGTCGACCTGCAGCATAGCTCAGAATTGGGGATGGTATTATCTTCTCGGTATCTTGCCCTTCCTAGCACGTTTCGCGCAGAACCTGAGGCGATACCGGGACTCGAAGCTCCCCTGCCAACTTCTCAACGTATGGTATTCATATGATCTCCATGCATTCTATCTATCTTGATCATTGGTTCGAATAGGCTGGGAAGTACGGAATGGGGATGATATATTACTTTTTTTACTTCTACTGGAGGCACCAAAGTATGTCCGACTCTACAATAATCAACACGTGGCTGAGATCATCTCTCAGTGAGTCCCCGCACTGGTAAAACCTACATTCTCTGGTGTTTCACGGCGACTGTCTATGCGATATATTCGTGTGTTTGGGTAAGTTCCTCCACCTCCATACGTCTCGACATTCATGACATGTTTGTGAACCAGGACATAAAAATGGACTGGGGAATGTGTAAACCACATGCTCGATATCCACTCCTCAGATCGGATCTCATCTACAAATCACATATTCTGGTGTGTTTCGTTGTCTCGATCGCTTCAACGCCACTGACGATGTCGCAGCACTACTACTTTTCTATGGTACGATCACGAATTGATTCCCTCTCATATATAAATCTATAAGAGTCCTCTTCACAGATATCCAACCTATGCTTGCGTTTCAACTGGGTAGTCTTCGCAATCGTCAAAACGGAAAATCACGAACCATTCTCGTTCATCGTTGCCTTGTTGGAGATGTTACGGAGAGTACAGGGGAACTTTTGTATGCCATTTTCCCTTTCCTTTGTGGCCACAACTCACACGTTCGACGGTTCCAGATCGACTCGAGGACAAGCACCTTCATAATGCGGGTCTGCACCGAATTATGCACGAGGCTCCCCTGCCGTACGACCTTGAAATGTACTCCAACGAGGAGGCGCGGTTGAGGAAACGGATAGTCCGCTTGAGCTGAAGCTACTAGACTCAATTATACCCGTAGTAAATGTTGGCAGGAGAGGAGAATGGTCAGGCATTCAGGTCCGAACAGGTAGCAACACAGTGGCAAGAGCAGCAGCGCATTAGTAGCTACACTTTGCTACTGAACGACCTCCGACGTGGTGTATCGTCTTAGAACTCGAAGTCTTGCTCAGTCGTATGTTCTTCATCATTGTGTATCTTGTGTGTTTCATCGACCTAGTGGCAAGGGGTAGATTCAACTTGAAGCCCAAACTACTCCGCCTCGGCAAAACGGCCGCAATTAAAACGCGGTAGCATCGATTGGCTATCTCTAGTTGAGACACCCACAGGTTAAACCAAGGCTATTGTCCCGTGATCACCACCCGACATCCCTTCACCACCACCACCCTCAAACACTTCACCACTCTCGATGCGTCACTCTCGGGTCTACCTCTCAGAGCTTAAGCTTTCCAGCTGATCGTGCCATTTCCTCACCTCCTCGACATGTCTTCCGATCACGAATTCAGTCTCAATTGTTTGATCTGGGGGCACGCCCCAAGCCGCCTTTTCATTGTCAATGTTCCGGGGACAGGTACCGTCTATAGCCTCAAGGGATTGATAAAGCTCGAAAACCCGAATGCCTTTCGCGATGTGGACGCTCGTGATATCGATGTCCACAAGGCTTTCATACCTGATAACGAAGGACTCGAGGAGAAACTCAAAGGTCTGACGCTTGATGCGCCCTTACGCCCTTCGAGGAAACTATCGACCTATTTCGCGCATCTCCCAGAAGAGCATCTCCATATCCAAATTTCCACCCCCTTCCGGTGTGTGCCTATCGTTGCCGCATGTTGTCACGATTGATCACGAGCCCATATCCGTACAGTTCCATCACTTGCTGTCGACCAAAACCTGCAACTTCACTGTTTGATCCTTGGCGACGAACCCAGTCAGATGTTCAAAGTCCAGATTTCACGAACAGCAGATGTCTGCGACCTCAAAAATGCAATCAAGCATGTCAACCACAATGTGTTGGCAAATGTGGATAGTCGTGATCTCGCTCTCCACAAGGTTTCCGTCTCCAAGGAGGGCCGCAAAGAGTTTCTCAATAACCTGAAGCTCGATCTCCAGACTCAGATAGATGGTCAGGATCAGCTGTCAGACGTTTTCGCTGATCCACCTCTCGACGGCCATCTTCATATCATTGTCACTCTCAATATTCGCCCTTTGAGTGGCGGTAAGTGTGAATATATCGGCTACTTGAGTTATTCTGATGCTTCGGTAGCGCTATCACGCGAACGCTTCCCTCCGTCGGACTATAGGCTTGTTTCGGCCAAGCGGTCACGATATCTTAATGCGAATGAACCGAAAGCTCCTTCGTCCGCTGGGAAAGCTCCGGAATTTGCAAAGTTACAGAACGATCCCGAGAAAACTATTTTATGCAGTCGACCTGCGTCTGCTGAGGCCACCATTCCTGTGACCATGCTGCATCCTGTGTTCTGAGAGTTTCTTGACAACTGCGAGAGACACGAAACAACAGTGGAAGATAATAGGTTTACAAGAGAACTGTCCACCGCGATGTCTGGGTTTTATACAGATGAAAATGATCGAAAGAAAACCGTTCGCGCTGTGTTTGCGAAGCATGGCCTCCATTTCATGAAGTCTAGGGTCGGGCCGAATAACTATGAGACAGATGGTGACATCTCGATGAACGGCTATCGATATACGATTGCTGAGTTCAAGAACGAAGTCGGGTGCATTGGTGCGGAGCCCTATAGTCAAGCAGCCTTGTACTACCTCGAATCAACAAGGACCCAAGCACCAGAATTACCCGAGTCAGTCTTGCCGTGTATTATAGTTCTTATTTTCGGTCAGTATGTCAGTCGTTGTGGTATAACCTCGCGAGAACTAGGTTTATCTGGTTCAGGAACATATATCGTCTTTGCTGGTGCAGCGTGGACCGAGCGTCCCACGCTGCAGGTACTTTCCACCCCTCTGGCGCTCCACTACCACCGCACAGATACCGAGAATCAAATCAGAGTGGCGCGGCACGTTGGAGCGCTGAAGAGAGCGATCCATTCGCTGGAGGAGCACTACCGAGTCCTGACCCCTACACATGCGTCCAGTTCCTCGTCATCGCGCACTCAGCTCTATCCGTATCGCAATCATTTCACACCTCATGCGGATCAAAGTTCACAAGCGTTCGAATACATCTCGCAGCCCTTTGTGGATAAACTCCTCTTCTTTGGAACGCTACCTGACAACGAAAAGATTTGCGTCAAATTTGTCCGACGTTATTCAGTGGAAGCGCATAATATCTGTGCGTCGATGGGATGTGCACCCACACTCAGAAGTTTCGAGAGGATCGAGGGCGGTTGGTTCATGTGGTCATGGACGCACTACCTGAACACTACGTTCCGTTGTCTGGCTCAGACTTGCGCCTGTCTGCTTCGCTCTTCCCAAAGATAGCGGAGAAGTTCGCATGGTTGCACCAACAGAGCTACGTCCATGGCGATGTCCGTGATACAAACATTATGTTGTCTCCGGACGGTGAGATCATGCTCGTTGATTTTGACTGGGCGGGCAAGGCCGGTGAGATACGATATCCTATGAACGTGAATAGGGAGGATATCTGGCGGCCTGATGGTGCAGTTGACGGCAACCTCATCCTTGCCGACCACGATATCGCGATGCTGAAGAAAGTCTTTGGGTCTTTGATGTTGTTGGAATAGCAGATCAGTAGCCAGAATTGAATATACCCTTTCCTCGTTTCGAGATCACACTCATCGAACAATCACCATAGATATCAAGTACCTCAAATAAATTCTATTGCAGGGTCTCGAGAGGCAACATAACACATACAACTGTGTCATATGGGCGACAATAACCCCATCTCGGACGTAGCTATGCAACCACGGTAGGTGAGAGAGAGCAAAGGGATGATGGTGGAGACACGAGAGCGATGACAAAAAGGGGGGATGCTGCACGTCGCGATGCAAAAAAAGAATGCGACCTGATCTGTAATAATACATCTTGTTTTTTGAATGATCTATGTGTTGGGCAGCGGAAGATATGTGTAGAAATCGAAGACGACGGAATGCCTGTGTAGAAACCAGAGGATGCAAACAGCGCACGGATGTTGGTCTGTCATGTTTGTTATCGTAATATCTAACTCGCCTTCTTCTGTTCGTACTCTGGTTAGTGCTGGTGTTGAACATTCCAGTCTTCTGAACGAAGCAATATGGCGAAGATGTTATCCTCGTCCTGTCGGTCCCATCGGGGTGGAAGAAGTCTTCGACTGCGAGCGGCATGGGAGGGTGAACGAGTTAACCTGACCGCTCACCGCGGAGCGTCACGGTCAGGGGTGCCGGAAAGCGTTTCCAGAGCCACGAAAGACACTGTATGATGAGAAAAAGGCAAAATCCATTGAGTCACTACCAGTTTATGCATTGTTACGTCATGCATTATGAGCAAATTCCATTGTATATACAATTCAAGACGAATACTGAGATGAAACGTTCATTCAGCCGACTTCGTTTCTGCCCTCGCCTTTGAGCTCCGCCGCGGACCCGCTCCTGAGGACCGTGGGCACCAACAACAACTTCCAGACCTGTTGCGCTTTCGGCCACAAGGCGGACTCATCCCTCTCACCGAGTTCATTTACCGTATTGAGGTGGGTTCATTCGTCACTACATTGACATCGCATCGCTCCACAGAACTATGCCATCACCTCCCAGAAGCGATTGGCCGCTCCCTCCAGCGTGGGCTACCACAACCCACACCGCAACGTCAGCTCTCAGAAATGTGCCTTGTCGTCTTCGCCACTTGCACTGCCATCCTCTTCGTTGGTGTCTTTGTATTCGGCGCCCATCAGCTTGTGTACATGTTGCCGTTGCTCTACCTGATGCTCGACGGCCTTCCTTCACAAGCCCCGGCCTACGATCTTAACAAGCATGAGCCCTACTAAACCTTGCCGGGCCGTGGAAATCACTACCTGGTTTTGGTCCTGGTCCTTGTCCCCATCCCAGTTCAAAATTGCAGTGGGAGACGAATGGCTGTTTTGATGTTGGAGGTGATACATTGTGTCACTGACGGGGTGCAGGAAATTGGTTATATCGTGAGCGTTTGCACCTGTGACAGTTCAGTAATTCGAAATCAGGGCCATTGATGCTCCAGCCCACTTGCAAACCGATGCAAGGCAGTTCACACTTGGCGCGACGGTGGCGTGGTGCTTGATGATCAGCCGTATTTTTATCTGGTCTTATTCATGCAATATCACAGGCCCTGTGCCCGTTCACCTGCCGATGGGCCGTACCCCCCGGACAAATAGGCTAAGCTTGAGCTTCGTTAAGTATATTGAGTTTGGTAATATGCCAGTATTAAACAGTACTTACTAACCCGAGCGCGACTTTCTGGCAGATTCATCAGCCCGAGATGTATGGTAAAGAAATGCGGTGCGAGGGAAAGGGGAGGAGAGGAGACTTACTTAAATGCTCCAGTTACGATTCATCGTACGCTCAAACTTGGAGCACTTCCGGTAGTATGTCGGCTGCCTCGGTTCCCGAGATCGAACAGGAGATGGCACAATTTGCGGTGGACATTGGGCAGAATCTCACCAATACTTATGTCAACAGTGAGTGCGCCGGAGCCGTCGATCTCTTCGATTTAATTGTCGTTTTACAGTGTCGGCGATTTGCTTCTTATTTTACGATGTCTTGATAAACCTGGACAGGGAGGTCAGTTCGAGATTATCTATCCCAGAGACCGAATATCTTGACAGCTGCTAATGCTTTGTACTGGAGGTTGAATACATTTGGAAGTGCGTCCTTGCGCTTCCCAAAGTAAAGTGTTTTAATGTGGCCTCAACTTTTGCTTGTTACGTCAGGGCTAGGTGGTCTGTTATCAAGGTCCTCTTCATCATTGCAAGATACTATGGCCTATGTTATACCACGTGAGTAGATACACGAAACTTGCTGTGATCATTCCTAACCAATCTTCTGCGGCTTCTGTACCAAACAGCGTTAGCTTTGCGGGTGTGCCTGGATATCTCTACCTCACTGACTGTATCTGACTTCTTTCACAGTGTCCATAAAGGTTGGCCTTTCCTTGGAAGTACGTGGAATTTCTGGTATTCGGCGCTGTGCACTGTACGGCGTGCTAATATTTAGTTTACAGTTGTATGTTCGCCCCCGCACAGTATACTTTTCAACTTCCACGCTAACCTCCTCATGTCAGCTGTCGAGGCTGGTTTTGGTTTAGCGCAATGTAGGTCCATCACTACATTTGCGACAGATAAGCTCATTCAATCGTAGGGCCGGAGATATTTTCTTTACCAGCATCATAAACGTGATTCTCATTCTGCGCTTGTACGCCATGTATAGGAAGCGCAAAGGTAAGGGTGCCATGGTCTACCTACAGAAGGTTGCTTATCGGAATTTCAAATGCATCGTGTCCACAGTATTAGCCTTCTTCATCTCGTTGTTCATTTGTATGTGCTCTATTCTACACGTGGCAAAGAACTGAGTAATTCCGCTACAGGTGAACTCGCGGTCAGTCGTGGATATGCTTTGGTGCTACTCTCCTCGAACGTGTCTCCGTAGTTCGAACTTTACGGCAGCATACAAACAGGTATCGAGATGTCCAGAACTGTATTTACCATGCCAGTTGGCATTCCCCTGCCAGGGTGTTTTTCGTCTCCTAACCTGAAGATCGCTCTGTTTGGTTGGTAAGCTGAACAGAATATGCCGTGAAAGCCCAGGAGATTGATCTAGGATACTTACCTTCCGTCAGGGTGCCCTGCATGGTGATAGCTAGTAAGCGTGCCAGTTTTCGGATGGTCAGCATGTTGACTCACAGCGCGTCCCGTCACAGCGGCATTCTTCGTTATGACAGTCGCAAAAGTTGGTCCCGATGCATACACTGCTACTCCAACGCGCCTGATGGACATCAAATACATCTCTCCCCTCATCGTGCTGATGCTGCGTGATGGAGCGCTTTACTACAGCCTGTACGTCACAGCACATCTACTTGCATTATTTTCGTGGTGTTTACTAGTTACCGCTAGGATGTTCGGTGTGTTCAGCTGTCAATTACGAAGTTTATCACGGCCAATGTTCATTCCACCTGATCCAGCAATCCTGCTCGTTGCTATCCTTTTCATAGAGACAGCTCAGGGATTGGAAAAAAGTGCACCTTTGCCGTATGTACTCATTTTTTCAAGCATAAGCATGGTCTGAAAGCGACTCCGATTTTATTGGAATAAAATAGGTTGTTGACTGCCGTATATTCCTTGGCTGTAAGTAATCCGCGACAGCCAACACGATGTTGTATCTCGCTAACGATCCTTCCGGAAGGCATCACGCTTGGTTCTCAATCTGCGTGAAGCGGGAAGCCGCAATCACTTTGATATATCCTCCTCGAGGTGGAAGACTATTTCGGCGCCAGTGTTCGCTATGAATCCTGTCAGGCGAGCAGGCGGGGGAACGGAGGCTTCCTGTGAAGCCTAGAGAGCATTTCCTCTTGTTCGATCAAGCGGTGGCATGTTTGAGCATTGGAGTTAGTAATGTGTGTCTTGGCTCGGTCTTGGCTGCAGACATGTAAACTACTTTTTTTTTTTTTCCTCCCGATGATATCGTTATGGCGGGTGAGGCACCGTAAGGGCCACCGAGTGTTCCCAGGAGGTCCATCGGGAATTACAATATTTGTGGGCCTGTCAATCTTCCTGTTAGGCTGTGCCCCGGTATCCTTGAATCGTGCGTGTCCGTCCACGGCGTGTTCCTAGCATCCGATCAGGAGATGTAGCTCACGTCCGCGGTATCCATGGTGTGCGCCGAGAATATCTGCCGTATCAATACTCTGATGCTGTGCGTCGGTAGAGGTCGGAATCGTAGTCTGTCTGCGAATTGCGATTGCCACTGATGCTACTCAGCACGAGTCCGGCCAGAGCATCCCAGAGCATCCAGAGCATCATGTACGGTCCGAGTTGAAACGGGTGGCCTCTCTGGTATGAAATTCGAACCTTCCATGATCGTTTCTGCGCTCGCTGTGCAGTGTGCACTCGATGCCACATCTAGTACTCTTCGTGTTCAAAGCCAACTTGCTCTGGCGGATTCTTTCTTCCCGGTGTGTTACTACGTGATGTGATTGGCAAGGTACAGATATTTTGCTTTGTCGATGCTCGAATACCGATATCGATGACCGTCGTGGCAGCGGACTCGGATGCGTTTGCTGGGACTTTGGACCCCTCCTGGCGCGGAACCTTTAGGAGAAAACGCGTGTTTCGATCGAAGACCTTCAATTGCCTCTGTTAGATTCTCCGGAGCATGGTCGACCATCGATCACCCCCATATCATGATTACACCGACCAAGTCCGAGTCCACTACTAGGGCCCCGCTGCCTGTGACTAGTGACTAGTGACCTACCATCATCATCATCACGAGAACGAATGATCAAGTGGAACTTGAAACAAAGTTATGGCAAATGGCAAACAACTTCAGCCTACCAGGGTCTCATCTCATCTCATCTCATCTCATCTCATCTCGTCCATCGTTTTCTTCCGAAGCAGGTCCAAAGTTCGGAAGGTGCTGCCAGCGGGGACCCCACCGATTTTCGTGCGAGTACTCATCGGCAGAAGCCGTGTGTTTCCCTGCATTACGCTGTGACTGGCGGACCGAACCCTAGTGGCGTGGATGGATTAATCTGGGGACCAGGCCGTACCCGCGATGAGGCAAATCATCGATTGACGTTACTGTGCGTTTTATTATTCTACATAACTCTGCAGTATTGATGAACGGTGTCTTGCATCTATGATCTATAACTCTCCCGACAAGTAATTGATGATCATCCAAACCCATCGTCAGCCCCACTGTCGTCGTTTACTACTTCCCACCCTTCCTCTTCTGCGATCCGCTCTGGTCGTCTCCGCGTCGGAGACCGCACGCCTGACCCAGAGTCATCTCCCACCCCTGCCATAGTGTCCCGCACTATACCCGTCCCCGCGCCAACCACAGCGACACGACGCCTACCCCGCGCTGGAATTGCCGTCGTCGCCTGAAGGACCTGCGCAAAGTCAAGTGGAAACATAGAGGGCGTCGGAGGTGGTAAACTCGGTGTCGTTTCATGCGAACGACTGTGATGGATCGGAAATAAAAAAAGGTCAAAGGGCGAAAGGGGGAAGGGTCGACGCACCGTCCCAGCTCGCCGCTACAACACACAGCCCATAGATTCCCGAGCGCATCCCCCGCCTGTGACAGGGGTATCTCGACACTCTGGGTATGGGCCAGGTAACATACGTTGTACAACAACATCGCAAATGCCGTCGTAAAGGATGCTTTGGGTTCTGTTGGTGGTGCGAGGGTCGTCGAGGACGCTGTCGTCGGTACTGCTGGCGGCGCAGACGTCGGGAGGGGGGGTTGTGGGGACGAAGGCGATGACGGGGACAAGGCTGTGAGATGTAATGGGTGTTTCGTCGTCCATCTAGATACCCGATTCGCATTAAAACCATGCATATGTACCTCGCATGCGGGATGAAGAAATAGAAAAGAACATACTTGGCCCAGCTACCAGACTCCCCGCCTTTACCAGCCCCGATCCACGGCTGTCCGACTCCAAACTTTTTCCCGCTCCATTCTGTCTCGAAAGGGAGTTTGACACCCAGATAAAATGTGAGTAATCCGAGGAAATGGATGGTATGTGTGATGACGGCGTTAATATGGTCTGGGGGATACCCTATACCGTGACAATATTCGAGCGTGAGGACGACGGACGGAGCGGATCTAGCGGGACATGGAACAGATTCAATAGAACACACGTACGTCGGATATCTCCCGGAACGGGCAGAATCAGATCGCCGATGGTCCATTCCCCCTTCGTCCCCGCCTTGCCCCCAATCGGGGGTCGCCCGCCTACCTCGACGACGTGGAAGACTTCGACAAGTTCTTGGACGAGTCCCGAGCGCGCGCGCGCGAGTGCCGCCGAGAGCGCATGCAACTCTTGCGTTTCTTTCGCAGTGAACGTGTCCAATGGTGGTGCGGGTACGAGACGTGCGGCAGAGAGGGTCCGTCGACGCGCTGCGAGGGACTCGCGCAGCTGGCGTAACCGCTCACGTTCTGAAAGCAAAAAAAAAAAAAAAGGGGGGGGACGGGTCAAACGAAGGCCGTGTATGAACACAATGGGTTAGAGAGATCAGAGGCCGTACGGAAGATGGCGAAAAGTACTCACTGGCATCATTGTCCCGCTTCAATCTCGCCAGCGTCTCTGCGAGCTCCTCCACCCGCTTCTGACAGCTCGCCAGTCCCGCCCTCGTCATTCTCGATCCCTCGATCCCCTTGAGGGCACGCGAGGCCTTGGCAACCTGCTCATCACGAACCTTTCCAAAGCGCTGCGTCTGCAAGCGAAAGTCACGCAGACTGTTTCGGAGAGGGTCAGTGTGAAGCTGGTCGCGGTGCGTTTGACGTACTGATTCCGTAGACATTGTTCACAATAAAACTGGCGTTGTCTGAGCTCACAGTTTTTGCACTGCATGACATTACGAATCCCGTTGTGCGATGCAGAATGCGTTTCGCTTCGGTGGGACTGACGCAAGCAGGGGATTACAAATCTAGCTTGCCCCTAAGGCCCAGATATCATTGGACTACAGTAGTATCGAGAAAACGAAAACACACGTCCATAGATAATTACATTGATCATCGTCCTTGCCATGCTTCCTCAAACCCTGCGTCCCGCACGCGGCTCACCTTCGTCGCCCGTTGCGTCCAGACATCCTCTGGACCTGCTCTTCGCCAAACATACCCTGCCTTGAGTTGTATCTCCCTCAACATTGGACAATATCGATTCCATGCGTGAATGAGTTCTTTCAGAATGACCTCCTCGGGTTCTTCCGGACTTCCCGTCCACCCCACACACGGTAATGACGACGCCGTACCGAACTTGGCTTCTTCAAATTCGGCATCGTCCAATTCACCCCGTTCGGTACCGTCGACCCCGATGAGCTCTCCTAGTGCGAGTTGTATCGACCGATGTGGATACCCACGCGCAGTGAGGCTTTCAGCGATAGCGCCCACATTGTCGACGCCGGGGGGCATTACTTTGAACACGCGGACAGACCACAAGCGGGGCATCAGTCCAAAGAAATGGGCGCCCATGCCCAACACCATTTCCTGCAAGCACCGGGCCATTGAGCGCTGCATCCCGTCGTAAGAGGACGAAGTAAAATGGACGCACTTCGGTTGGATCCCCTTCTTTGTACATGATCTCGAGTCGCTTTAGGCGGCTGAAATGGTGGAGGACAGCGTAGAGGATCTCGTCGTCCCACCAGCCGATAAACACGGAGAGACTCTCAAGGTTGAGGCCGCCGCCGCTCGCCTCTATCTCTTTAAAAGATTTCTCCAATGCAGCTAGGCCACCCGTAGGGTCCCTGATCGTAAGGTGTTTTAGTCGACGTGGACCAGAGACGACGGACTTGATTGTCGTCAATGGCCCCTGGTAGTACACCAGATTCGGGAGCGCATTATCGGGTAAGCGGAGCCAGGGAAGGTAATTTCTGATCCGCAAATCGGCGACACGAGGACACTTGGCCAAGAACTCAGCAAACGGGTTGATAAGGTGGTCGTGTGGTTCAGAGACATAGGACTGCCATGATTTTTGAGCGGGAAATTTGACGTCGATGGTGTGGATGTGGGGAGATGGGATTGGATCATGGTGAGCGGGGAGGAAGAATTGCGGTGTTGGTGTGGTATCCGGGGGGTGGAGAGTGTGCAAGGGTGGCAGGGTGGTCACGCCGGGGGGCAGAACGACGACGAAGCCCTGGGCCCAGTTGTTGGGGGGGTTGAGCACTTCGCAAAAGTGTTTATAAATGTAGCAAGTCCAGTCGAAGCGAATGACACGGAGGTGTTTACCCTCTCCGAATGCGCGGAGCTCGCGTGGATCTCGGCGGCCACGTATGCCGACGATGGTGAGTTCAGTGATGGGAAGGTCTCGGGGGTGAAGATTGGCGAGACGAGGGCGGAGGGGTGCGGTACAGTTTTCGATGGCGAGTTTATCGAGTACAGGGAAGCGATGTACAAGTTCGTAAAAGGTGTCTGGGAGGACCATGCTGTTGAACGTGAGTTCTCGGAGGTTGACAAATGTCAAGGCGTGGTTGTACATGGTGTCGGTGACATGGTCCGAAGCAAGAAGGTCGACAGGACTGGCGATGCCGATTTCATCCAAGATGCGCGCTTCATGGGCGCGATTGGGTCTAGGGATAAAGGTGATGTCACCGGAGAGGTGTATGATGGCTCTTGCACGGCTGATCTGTTCGATGCGATCGAGCTGGGAGGTCGCAGTGGATATACCGAGGGTGAGTGCGCGGGTGACGGAGCGAAGGGTGGGATTTTCCTGTAGGAAAGCGTGGTTTCTGATGAACTTGAGCGGGTCTGACCAGATGATGTGTCTGTAGAGGACTCTGACGCCGAGAGACTTGAAACGTTTGTTTGTGCGTACGATGGATGCGAGGTCTCTTGGGGAGTCCAGCTCCTCAAAGACGGTCATCCAAAGTTCATTTGGGAATGTGGTCATGGTGGTAGCGATCATATGTTTTAGGTGGCTGTGACCCTCTCTTGGCTACCATGATGGTCCTCCCAGTCCGCTACAGGTCCATCCATCTCTCGGCTGCCCCTCCTCGACGCGTCGTCGCCCACACCTCCCCTCCTCCCCGTATTCGTATTCGTCGACCCCCAGCCCCATCTGTAGCGCGCACCGTCTCTGCCCCAACACCTCCGAGAGCGAGCGAACAAGACCGCTTCAACGCCCCTCTCTACACCCTTAAAGCCTTTGCCATCGCCACTGCCATCGTCATGTCGAGTGCAACCGCTTCTGTCGCTGCTGTCATGGCCTGTCTGGATGTTCGCAACGTGCGTCCCTACCACATGCACCCCTCACCACGGCTGAAGGTCCGACACAGACTGAAGAATTTGCTGCACGCATGCGAACGTGGGTATCACATTCCATGCCGCTCTTGACAGCAAAAATCTATCGACGACCCACCTCTCACGATGGTGACCCCGTTCTCTTTGCTGCATCAACACCACCACACGAGTCCTCAACTCCAACGGTCTTTGATCACGATGCAGCTCAGCAAAGACTAGCAGAGGTATTCGACAATGGAGGGTTTGACGCGTGGGCAGAGGCTGTTGCAAGGGACATGGAGGCTGAAATTGAGGTGGAGCGTTCCCAAAGGAGCAGAACGACCTAGAGCGTCCAGGGTATTCTCAAAATCATGCAGTCGGTCGCGTGGTTGGCGAACTGATCTACTACATGTCAACTAGACGTAGCTTCGTCGGTTTGCATCTTCTCTCAGAACATACAAGACCTCGTGAACTCTCGCGCCGAAGAATCCACAGTGGCTGTGTCAATATCATGCCCCAAGCGGTTTACCGACAGGTTCACCTCCAGTTCATACTATCATCTTGAATGTAATACCATGGCGAAAGACAAACCCGGTGCAGCATCAACCAAAAAAACGGCTGCAAAGGCACAGAAGAAAACCAAAGCCGCCCAAAAGACTGCACGCAAAGAAAAGAAGAAAGCCACGAAATCTCAGCGCGACAAAGATGACCAAGAAGACGAAGATCTCGAAGATATCCTAGAAAAAGTACATCCTAATTCCGCTCTTCGTGTCCTGGCATCCACGATCATCGTTTCTGATCAGCATTCATATCATGATTCCAGTAGATACGACAAGAATGGGAGGCAGCACATACGGTCACGGAAGAACTTGTGGAAGGACCTCCGAGTAGACGTGCTAATGCCACTCTAATACCATGTCCGAATGGAAATCATCTTTGGTGCATCGGAGGTGAGTACTTCAGCGAAGACGGGAAAGCAGTGTGTATTATGTCCATTGCCTCCTGCGGTTCCTGCCGACCTTCCATGACCTAGTACTTTTACAATGACGTGTTTCGCTACTCTCCTGACAAGGTACGCCTTGGAACGACGCAAGGTCACATCCCACCAATGTCGTCTTGTCTTCACAGGACGAATGGCGAAAATTTGTCTCCCAAACCTGTCCCGGTCCCCGTTCTGCACACAGTGTCGTCGCGTCTCCTGCAGGCGGCGGAAAACTCTATCTCTTTGGTGCGGTTATTGTCATTCGGAAACCTTGCACGTTTGTTGACAGCGATCGTTCTCGCTCGAATGTTGCAGGTGGCGAGTTTTCTTCCTTGCATCAAAACAGCTTTCATCACTATCGCGATTTTTGGGTTCTTGATATTCCGACGCATACCTGGGAAAGAATAGAAACCAAGGTGCGACCAAGCGCACGCTCGGGTCATCGGTAGGGTGGGGATTGTATACTTTGTGCGTTGTGTCGCTTAGTTGCGGCTTTGAACATGAATAGGATGACCATGTGGAAGCATTTTATTGTCTTGTTTGGCGGATTTTATGATCCCGGATATCGAAGTGAGTACATGACATCCCCGGTCATGACCTCGGCTGGCTTACGCAGACTTCCGTAATAGCCCAGTACCTTAACGATACATGGATATTTGACATCCAAGAGTACAAATGGCGTCAAATCGAGTTTAAAGAGTCGGTACGGAAGCCCTCGTACGTGTCCTTCTAGATCTCAGTTTTGACGCCGCTGAAAGCAGCATGGTTAGTCCTCGCAGCGGCTTCTCCTTCTTGCCCACGTCGGACGGCATTGTTCTACACGGTCCGTCCGTTCCATCATGCTTTCTAGCAGATCTGAAATTGACCCGCATTCCGTCCTACAGGGGGTTACTGTAAGGAATATAGCAAGGGGAAACGTCCCCTGGGCGTCATCCTCGACGACACCTGGTTCCTGAAGTGCGTCTCGATTTACATACTGACATGTATACGTATGCACTAACAACGGATCCAGGATGGCCCTCGATCCATCCCTTCCGACCCCCCTCACGCTGAAATGGGAAAAACGCAAGACCGCATCGTCGACCCATACGCCAACGGCACGGGCGGGGTGTACGATGGGGCTCTGGTCGGCCAAGGGAACGGGGGTGATGTTTGGAGGGGTGACGGACGAAGATCGGGGAGAAGAGGGATTGGAGAGTGTGTTCTGGAATGACTTGTGCGTGTTTTTCTGTCGGCGCACATGTGATGAACACGAACGAGGGACTGATGTACTTTTTTGGGGGGATGGAAGGTATGGATACCAGCTGGGAGGTCATGGTCGATGGATCGCAATGCATCTCAAGAAGCCGAAGAAGAGAGGTGGAGGGAGGAAGAAGCAGGTGAAGGGCGGTGAGGTGGTTCCGCCCGCGCATGGCCTCGACGACCACGAGGAGGATCCTGGAGATGATGGAGAGGAGACAAAAGCAAGTGCGGGTCACGCATTCGCGCCAATCGCACACTCAGCGTTGATTGCAGACTAGATCTCCAGTAGCAACACAACCCATTCCGGAACCCAAGTGCGACGACGAGGTCGATCCCGACGATCCAAACCTGACGAAACCCGTGCCACGCTACAACGCTATGCTTGCGGTGCTCCGCAACACGCTGTACATGTATGTCTTATCTTTCCTGTCCCTACCATTCAATTTTGTATGGACCCTGGCACTCTGTTACTGTCTAGCTATGGCGGCATCTTTGAACTTGGCACACGCGAGTATACGCTGGACGATTTTTATGCGCTCCAGTTGGATAAATTAGAACGGTTCGTGTGTCTCAAGCCCAGTGGGATCGTTATTCCGACCGAGGCTGAGGAGAGCAGTGATGAAGAAGGGGAAAGTGGAGATGAAGGGAGCGATGACGATGACGATGAGGAGAATGAGGACAGTGGAGGAGGTACAGAGTCAGAGGACGAGAAGTATAAGAAGCGGAAAGGAAAGGATAAAGGGGGAAAGAGACGGGAGGTGGAGAGTGAAGAGGGGCTAGAAGGACAAGTGGAAGCGGATGCAACAGTAGAAGCAGAAGCAGAAGCAGAAGAAGCGGAAGCGGAAGCTGGACAGCCAGTCAACAAGGTACGCTAAAAGAAATCACCCTCTCCAGATCATCGTGGCTCATTCGTGGTGCGTTAGGACGACCTGCGAGCCCGAGCGACGACGTTCATGGGTGTCTCTGCAAAAGACGCAACGCGTTCAGCAGAAGACGTGATCAGTACGCCTGCGCCGGGAGAGACGCTGGCTATGTTCTATGCGCGCTCACGTACGTCCTCGTTGGATGGTGCGTTGTTCGACCGAGAATGACGATTATGTATAGGCGAATACTGGGCACAAAAAGCCCATCAGGATCGTGCAAGCGATAGCCGTGGAAAGCAATTACGTCGGGATGGATTTGGGCTGGCAGAGGCACGGTATGGTGAGTCGGTCAGGTTGGGTTTCTGGTCGCCTCACACTGATTCACTGCCACGACCTTCTTTAGCGGAATATAAACCGATCTTGGAAGAGGTGGAGAAGATTTTGGCAGAGGCGGGGTTGGATGAGGATGAGATGAAGCTGCTGCAGGGTAAGAGAGACGTTGTTGGTATGGGTGCTGGGCAGAGTCGAAATCGCCGTTGATAGGGTCTGGCAAGGGAATTTAGTAGTCCATCCAATGTGACAATCGACGTTGGCAAATACTCTTACCGTGTCCGGCCCGGCGGTAGTTGGCCTCTCTTCTCCTAGTAGTTGTGGCGAGGTCTACAAACCAACTGAGCCAAGATTTTGGACACCTCTGGTCCAAGTCTCAGCGTCACATCAACCCTTGCACGACATTGGCACGAGTGGACAATTGAGTTGCCAAGCCCAAAAAAAAACATGACTCTGATTCCCTTCCTTATATCGCGATCTTGACCGACCTTGGTCAACCACCGCCATCGTTGGGAACTAACTCCAACGGTGACTTGGACACGACGTATCTTCATACGCACCACGCAATTATTATAGCTGCTCAAAACCCACGGAGAGTTACGAGATATGCTTGAAAGCGCAAATCATACGGTACCGCGAGATTCGAGACCTCGGTAATACGTCTTTGATGAGAAACGACAGCGATCCAAGTCGTTCGGTCACAGTACGTACACCAGAGTCGTTACAATCACAGATCAATGGATGAACTTGATGCTTACAACATTACCTCGACCTAGGTTCGTCCCATGTTCCCATAGCATACGCTCACTGGTGCTCCTAGACTTCACCTGCGCATTCAGGTATTCCGTGTCAGGTTTTTCTGTTTCGGGTATGTAGTGTCTTTTGCGGGCGCATGAGGTTCTGAAGGGTCTGCATGAGGTTCGGCTCGGAGCTCCTGCAAACTCGTGCGTGTGGATTAAAGATGGATAAGTAGGTAATATGATATCGACACCAGCAGCATAGATATCATGATGCAGACAGCGGTCATCCGCTCAGGAGAGAGTGTGGAGAACGAGGTCGTCGTAGTCACGTATGGACGAGACGTCACCCAAAACGTCTTCGACAGCCTTCTCTACCTGCTTGTCGAGCTCTGCGGCATCGAAGCGATCTGGGAGGTCGTACTCGAATAGTCTCGTTTTGAGAAGCTCTACCCACCCTTATGTAATGTCCTTTTCGGACTCGTCGAGCGATAGCGTCTTTAGTCTGTTGACGCGGGCCAGTGCAGCAACTCGCTGTTATGGTACGACAAACACCCTGTACCTTGGACACCCTCACACCCTGAACCCTCTTTGAGCAGGTTATATTGCCCACCATGAACACCTCTCTCGCAGGAGCCTCCACTACCACCACCGAGCGACCCTCCTCCACGTCTGGGACACACACCGCACACGCACACACACCCATGCCACCCGAGCTCGAACAAACGCTCGCGCTACTCTCGGCCCATCGTTCCGTCCTCGGCTACCTTCTCCTTTCACGCGGCGACCAGGTATCTATCATCCGACACTCGGGCGTCGTGTTCGAGGGCGATCACGGGAAAAAGTATGCGAGCGTGATCGGACGGATTGTGGAGAGTGTGCAGACGGGGTTGGAAGAGGTCAGTGGAGAAGAGAATGATGGGGTGCGTGGTCATCTCTGTCGTCTTGTGTCCGCCTTTGCTTGCTTGGGTATCGTCTCATCGAACGGGGGGTTTTTTTTTCCAGGATCGTATTCGGTTTATGAGAATCAGGACGAAACGGCACGAGTTGATGATTTCACCAGGTGTGTTTGTTCCCCTTCTGTGGTCGAGAGCGCGAGGGTTGACGAGGTCGTACAGACGATCGGTTTCTCCTTGTTGTGTTACATGACCCAGCCACTTGATTCCAGGACCTCCTATTTGACTTGGTTCTCCTCGCATCTGTGTTCTTAGGTATTTTCATTTTGCATAATTCAGGCTCTTTCTCGAATGGGTTTGTTGCTACAATCATACAGGTATACATCTACGCCTATCCATGCCTTTATGAGTGACCACGAACTGGTTGCGGGACGTATCTGTGGACAGACACGTTAAACAGCGACATGATCGAGAAAAACAAGGCATGCGTACGGCTCTTCAAGATAGGCCTCCTCCTCCGGTGTCAATGTGATGCCGGTCACGATGCTCTCTTTGAGCCGCTCGATGGAGTTGACACCCACAATGGGACTCGCAATCTTTTGACCGACCCACGCCAGTGCGATATGTCCCATCTTGACACCCTTTTTCTTCGCAAGTTCTTCGACACGGTTGATGATGGTCTTGTCGGCCTCTGAGAACTTCTTTTCAAATGCGGTACCTTTGATGGCGTTGATTCGGACGGATTCAGTGCCAAGGGGCCTGGCAAGGTCTCCTCCTGCGAGAGGTGACCAAGGGATGACGCCGATTCCATTGAATTTACAGTACGCCAGCATCTCACGCTCCTACGTCGCGTCAAAAGATGCCCCATCGAAGCAACTCGAGCGATGGGGACATACCTCCTCGCGGTAAAGCAACGAGTATTGGTCTTGCATGCTGACGAACTTGGTCCAGCCATTCTTCTCGGCTACCTCGTTGAGATGGGCGAATTGCCAGCACCGCATCGAGCTTGCGCCGATGTAGCGCACTTTGCCACTCTGAACGAGGTCGTGGAGGGCTCTCATTGTTTCCTCGGCGGGGACCTCGGGGTCGTATCGATGGATTTGGAGGAGATCGAGGTAAGAGGTCTCCAAGCGTGCGAGAGAGGCCTCGGTAGCGTTGAAGATGGCTGCGCGGGACAGACCACTCTGGTTGACGTATTGTGGTAGGTCCTTGAGGCCAGACACGCCGAACGTCATGCCGCCGACATCGTCAGAGACAAGGCCGTAGCATTTCGACGCAATCACTATCCGGTGACGGGGGATCTGATACTAGCAAGGACGATCAGAACGTAGGGCCACAGGGAGAGAATACGGGGTACCTTTTGGATGAACTTGGCCAGGAGGCGTTCAGATTCACCGTTGGAGTAGATGTTGGCGGTGTCGATCGTGTTAATGCCGAGGTCCCATGCGGCTTTGAGGATTTCGAAAGCAGGCTCTTCGTCGAGCACCCACGGCTGGATGAAGGGGATGTGAATATCAGGGTACCGATCTTGGCGCGGCGCGGCAACGAGGATCATGAGGTTCGAGAAGGGGAGAGGGCATACGCACACTCCATTTCGATGAACCAAAGCTCATGGCTCCCAGCTATGATGATACACACACACACGTTCGGTCAGCGTCGATGGCTGTCATATCGTGTTGCAGCTAGAGCTTGCATGGGACTTACAATAGGGACAGAGACCCGGAGACCGGACTTGCCTAGCTGACGGTATTCGACTTTGGGGGTGGACATGATAGAGAAAAGATAAGGAAGTTGGACGAGGACGAGGACGAGGACGAGCGACTCAGATTCAGACGCAGGTTTTTCTATTTATGGTCCCGGTTTCAAAGCCGTTTGAAGGATATGACCTGGACAACATTGAAACAGTTTCTGGTTCCCGGTGGTAGCCGAGCGGTTCTGACGGATTCTGACTGGTCCTGACTGGTTCTGACCACTGGCCGATTCACTGACGTGGACAACATTGAAACTGGGGGACAGGGTCGACCGAGATTAGTGCACGATATCTTGTTGGCTCGTAATCAAGCCACCGTAAGCCCAATCGTTCGGATTCGTCTTGTGGCACAGCTGTAGTCAGCGTACCGCCATCGTGATGCTTGTTGTTACAAAATCAGATACATGGGAGATGTGATGAGTGCCTGCGCACACTGAGTGCCTCGCACAATGCCGCCTTCAATCGTCACCACGAACGGGCTTTGACAACTATCTATTGACAACGATCAGATCAATGACGGCACGGCACGAACCCAAAAATACGTACGACTCCTCACGATAGGGCATTAGTTCTTCCGGTGTCAACATGATGTCTCCTTCGACCTTTGAATGAAGCTGACACCCACGATGGGACTCGCAATCTTTTGCCCGACCCACGCCGGTGCGATCTGTCCCGTCTTAACACCCCGTTTATTCGCGAATTCTTTGACGCGGTTGATGATGGTCTTGTCGGCTTCTGGGGGCTTCTTTTTCAAATACGGTGCCAATGGTCGTGCGAGGTCTCGTGGCCAAGGGATGACGCCGAGTCTTACAACACGCCGGTATCTACGTGGCATCAAAAGATGACCCATCAGAGTGACTTACGCGATGGAGGCACACTTCAAGTTCCTCGTGGTAAAGCATCGAGCGTTGGTCTTGCATGCTGACAAACTGGGCCCCGGCAGCCATTCTTTTCGGCTACGTGGGCGAATCTCCAGCACCGCATCGAGCTTGCGCCGATTAGTAACGCACTTTGCCACTCTGCATGAGGCTGTGGAGGGCTTTCATTGTTTCTTCGGCGGGGATGTTGGAGTCATGTCGATGGATTTGGAGGAGATCAATGTAAGGGGTCTCCAAACGGTTTCGATCGCGTTGAAGATGGCTGCGCGGGAGAGTCCTCATTGATTGATGTACCGCGGCGGTTTGTCGAGGCCAGGAACGATGATCGTGCGGATGCCTGGATCATCAGCGACGAGACCAAAGCATTACGATGCGATCACGATCTGGTGGCGGGGGATTTGATACTAACAAGGGGTGGTGAGAAATGCGGAGAACTCAGGAACAAGTAAGCAGGCATCTTTCGCATAAACTTTGCACGAGGACACTCGGATTCACCATTGGAGCAGACGTTTGCGGTATCGATCGTATTAATGCCAAGATCCCATGCGGCTTTCATAATAGCCCATAGCTGGAGGCAACCATATGAAGCTACAATCTCACAGCGCGGCGATGAGGGGCATACGCACAGGTGAACCGAAGCTCGTGGCTCCTAGCTATGTGAATGATACATTCGGTCAGGGTCAGTGGCAGTCATACTAAAACCTTCCACATGGGACTTACAACAGGGACGGAGAATCGGAGGCCAGATTTACCTGGCAGACGGTATTCGACTTTCGGAGTGGACATGACGGGGTGCGGATGAGGGGGCAAGCAACCCGGGATCACATTCCAGGTGCGGGTATTTATGCTGCACCAGACTTTACAAGCCATCCAAGTGGTCTTCTGACCGACAGCAGAAAGAGGGTCGGTGAGGAAACGATAGCAAATTAGTACTCGGGTGTAACAAGTAGTATTCTCAACTATGGAGTTCGGGTCGACGGGGGACGTGGACTGAGCGGTGCTCCATTGTAGGATATTTGGCAGAATGCATACTGTAGGCCCCGATAGTAATCGTCGTCCACGTGGCTGGAGCACCAGTGAGCGTCATACCGAATTTTTAGTTTGCCTTTGCTCCACGACGTTCGTTTCCTTGACCGCTTTCCGCGGACGTTCTGTTGCTTGGTCGCGGCTAAAAAGTGAGCAGTTTTGTGTAAGCGCCTGCCACCTCGTCGTCATGAGAGTCTGTTTTTGTATTGATTTGTTTGCACCTGGCGACTTGTACCGAACCCATCGACGACGACTGCATCAGCGTTGTGTGGTTATTGATATTTCCTTGGATCTGTCTCCGGATACCCTCCATCCGCACAGAACAGAACCGTCCACCCGTATTTCTCCATTGTCTTGTTCTTTTTTCTGCATCTTGTTTTCTTTTCCCGTGCGTTCAATATGCGTTTCGGCGATTTTTCAACACTCTGTTCCCAAGTGCCGTCATATACTTGGTGTAACCTCTTTTACCGGCAGGTGAGCTTCATCTTCAACCGCGCAAGCCTCGCCCATGTCATCGATCACTTCGATCAGGTACTCCAGAGCGACAGTACCCTCCTCACTGGGCTGTCTGCCAACTCAACAACGGCCCCCGTTGGTGTAAACGTAGAGTGTGGGATCCCATTGGTGCAGACGAACGGCTCACTTGGAAACATTGCCAACATCATCGTTTGTGGCCTAAGTGTCATCGTCGTTGTCGCTCTCATCGTTTTCACCACTCGGAGAAAGGCAGCAGTCGGTACGTTCTCGATCCCTTGACTCGCCTCTCAAAAATCATTGCTGTGTACCCCACGGGGGTGTTCGTCATTTGGTCTTTCAACTTGGCTCCGTCTCTCCGCGACTCACACGGTCTGTTTCTATAGGACGCTCTGAGCTTCGCGTATTCTTTGGCCTATACCTTTCGACACTGATATTCCAAATCCTGACGAATGGGTCCGTCATCCAACAAGGCGCTAAAGGCTTGGTCATTATCACTGCCATTCATGCCGGTCTTGTTGCTACTCTTTTTTGGACGTTGCTGGGCAATGCTATCGTAGCAACACAGATCGTCGAAGACGGTACCCTAAGCTCCATGATAGTGCGTTTTCTCTTGTCTCCAGCCCGATTTCAATCGTTGACATGATTTCGAACAGCCTCTTGGCGTCATCGGTATCTTCTTCTTTGTTGCGACCATGTACATATCCCTTGATATCGCACTGCTGTTTGACAATACCTTTGGACCTTCAAATCCACAGCAGTCGCTCAACAGTATACCGCTCTTCGTGCTGACGAGCGTATGGCCTGGAGCGTATGTGTTTTGCCCTCGATTTCGACACACGCGGACCTGACGTGGCACACTCCTCAGCGCTGCTCTCATCTATTTCGGAATGATGCTGTACATTGTGCTACGCGTCCTCAACGAGGTCAGACCCATGTGGTATTATGTGATATCAGCCATCCTCTTCATTCTCAGTCAACTGGATTACTTCCTCCTGAGTAAAGTCATATGTCGGGTACGTTATCGTTTCGCTAGTATCGCAATGGCGGTGCTTCATAGTGCGACTGTCTCCAGGGTGCATCGATGAAAGTTGATGGTTCATTCATCGCGACATTATTAGAGACTGCAGCCGTTGTCTCCCTATACTTTGGATGGCGGGGCATAACGGAAGGTGCGTGGACAACGTCATGTCGTGTGTTTCCTTTGCATCGTTGACGATGTATCACGCAGAGGATTGGGACGTGGACTACTATCCGTCATGAAAAGTCGTCGGAATCTCGTAAGCTGTATCTGCTATGTTTTTCTTTTTGGATTTCCTTTTCCTCCGCGAAGAACTCCTTGACCTGTTGTCTTACCTCCTTGCCCTTTATGACGCCATACGTAGTATCACGGTTTCTTTCTCCGATTTCCGTGACAATTGCATCAATGCACCTAGGTTCTTAAATACCTCATCTCTCCTCTCCTTATCCTGTTCTCTCTAGCCTGTTGTTCCTGCGTTACCTCTTCTCTCCCTGAAACCTTGATGTTTCGGTCGTGGCTTGTGGGTAATTATAGGCGTCGGTGAGGTTGGACTCGGCGGTACATAAAATCCTACTCTAAACGATGGACGCGTCACCGATGCTTGCTTTCATTCATTCCTCGATGCTGTTTACTGTACGTAGGTGGCGGTATTTGGACTGTCCGCGCGAGGAGGGTGCTGAACGAGAAGAGGAATTATGCATCGACTTTCCTTGACTAAAGTACGTATTTATATGTACAAACTGAATACGGGGTCGTAACGATTCAAGCCCATCATGGCATCGAAGGAGAAAAGAGACGGATACAGAAAGAACGACACGTGCCTAGCGCACGTCCCATGTGACGCGTGACGGCCATAGTTGACCATGAAACAAGAAAAAAAAAAAAAAAAGAGAGGAAACGTCCCTGGTGAAACGTGCACAGGGTCGTGCTACAATGTGTTTCAGAAGCCGTTCGAATCGGAAGGAAGGGTACAGCCAGACCCTCGACACTGCAAAAGCGACCGAAACGTTCTGCCATCCCATCGTCCGTTCGCATAATAAAAGTCCAGGCCAAACCAAACCAAACCAAGCCAAACCAAAAAAGAAGAAGCGCACAAACACATAAAGAACGACGTCAATCTTCGGCGAGGTCCGCCACGTAATACTGCCTGATGATAGGCTTGACATCGATACACACCCAGCCGTCCGATTCGGGGGACGTCTGGCGTGATCTCCACCTCGGGAGGAACGTAAACCGTAACTTGAGCCGCGAGCGCTTGGAGTTGGCGTTGGACGGGGTCGTAGGTGGCGTTGGCCCCGGTGTGATCGGCCCAGGGATGAAACGGGAGAATCGGCTACGTCGCGCCTCCCCTATGACCGAGGCACTCGACGAAAACACCCTGGTGGATGGGTATGGGCAAGATGGGGATGGGGAAGACGGGGATAAAGGCGTCCACGGCTTCGGGGGCATTTTTCTGGGGGTGCATGGCATGGAGCTCGTGCCAGTCGGGGTGGCATCGCCATCCCAAGGTCGGCGTTTACGTAGCAGACCTCGGCGACGGGGTAGACGTGGCCACGAGCCGGTAGGAGAGACGCACTCGTTCGGCCGGGTCCATTCGGGGACGGAGGCCTCGAGGGTATGCGTGCTTTGGAGCGCGCTTTCTGTGACATCGACATAGTTGGACGTAGAGGTCGTCGTCGTCGAAAAGCGCGATCTCTAAGTCAAGAAAGACGATAAATGAGTGTAAGAAAAAAAAGAGCGGCGAAAAGGGGACTCTGATGAAAAGGCGATGCGCAACAATCGATCCAAAGGTAAAGATAGACTTACCAGGTTCGCGGGTGTGCTTTTCGAACTCGAGTCGCTCTCTGAATCTGAGCGACACGAATCGAGCATCAAGTCCGACCTGAGTCTGAGTCTTCCGAACTCGCACGGCGTACGGAAAAGGGACTCCGTGTCCAGCAAATCCATGCAGGACAGTTGCAAGGATCGCTTTGATTTAAGTCGAAGATCGTGAGAATATACGTCTAACCCGTCAAACGTCGAGGAGGCACGCGTTTGCAAACAACGTGGCGAGTTCTCCCCGGGTTTCGTGTGGGGGTGCTCTTTCGAGTCCGAGGGTGTGCGTTGTAGGAATGCATTGAAAGCGTCTTGGAATGTGGCCAGCGTCGCGGTGTTTTCGCCCGTCGCGGTGACTTCGTCGGTATCTCGATCGGTGGAGATAAACTGTGAGTAGTTGTCGTCGTCAAATACGTGGGGCGGTAACCCTGATAGGTTTTCAGACTCGAGCAACTCTGCACCCGAGAACGTGACCATCCCCTCCTGAGGGTCCCATAGTGCTGCAAACGTCAATGCAGTCTTGGGAGGTACGACTTCTGACCAACGATTGAGGCAGGTGGTATTGCGGGAAGTGTTGCTGCTCGAGTTATCCAACGAGAGACAAAACTGTGAGGCAGACGAGGGGAGATAAATGCATGAGCAGAGGGAAGCAGACGTAGGAACACCGATATCTTACTTTATTGCGATTTCGAGTGAAAGACATGGTGAAGAAAAGGCTGACAGGCCAAGTTACAGCCTGAAAGGGGCCGAGCAAAGCGCGGCGGAGTTTCGGGAACAACTTGGGGCGCGGTGGCGGAGCCGTTCGAACGATGAAATCAAAAGGACCACCCAAGGATGAACTGAAACGAGGGCTACTGGATGTGAATCTGGATGTGGATGTGGATCCAGTCGTCGTATGCCTACAAGGCAGGAGGTGCGAAAACTGCCGCGGGGAAGCACGAGCGAGCCAAGTACTTGCGTGATCAAAGCTTTAAGTGACGCGCATTGATAACGGCTCCACGCCTCGCCTCGCCTCACATCAAAAGAAGTAACATACTCCCTTGTGAAAACATCCCCATGACGGGACTTGTTCAGTAACCTAGATGAATGAAGTATATCAGTAAGGGTATTCTGAAGGCAAAAGTATCACGTTTTCAACAAAGGCTATATTATTTGGGTCGGTCAGTCGAAAGGTTGGAAGCCGCGCTGTGAATGTTCACGTCGGGAGGATCCATAGTCACGTGTGTAATGCATGGCCTGCAAAGTCATCTCCGTGAATCCACACGAGGGACACACGGCGTGCTATGTTGGATCCCCAGGAATGGAATGTCGCAGAACCAAGCAGCGGCAAGCCAGCATTCAGTGGGAATAAGCGGGCGATCCCTCATTCATGTAAACGGTTTCTCGTCATCACGAGCGCCGACTATGCGGGGGAGTGGACGACTGCCGAGTGCGGACATGACCACGAATGAGCGTAACGTTCTCTCATAAGAAAAGGTTTTGCACACGACGACGCCAGGGCGAGGAGACCGTATGACTCTGCAGCGGGCCCTGAAGGAGGTAGTTCGTCGTGAATAACACTCCAGTCGGCCGAATCATAGGAGTACTACGAATGGCAGAGGTCAGGGCTCAGTACGGGTGCCCAGCACTCCGGGAAGGTCGCTGACTAACTGAGGCGAAGAAGACGTGGAGAGTTCATGTGTTGGCAGCAGTGCAGGCGAAAGCGGGGTAGGATGCAACGTTATCCGAACCAGTGCGTCGCGGTGTAACAACGGAAAGAAAGCCCAAGTCTGTTGTCGGTCAGGATACGGAGTCATGTCGTAGTACTTTCATTGGTAGCGGCTGCAATACCCGGCTGGCAGGCGTGCGATACTACTGCTAGTACAGGTTTGTCGTCGACGAAACTGGCTAATAGGTTCAAACACGTTCGAGTCCGTCATCCGCACACTGCACCGTCTTCAACCATTTGTTTTTATCATCTTTACTTATTTGCAACTCTCTTTTCGTTATTTTTTTTCGACTGGGCCGCGCCCGTCTTATGCAAGTTGTCGGACGATGAACTCTGCGACCGGGCTATCTCGACGACGCGTGGCAACCGCCTCCACTTCCTCTGTCTCCGGAGACGAACTGGCTAGCCCAGGCCGGCACGGGAACGGCTCAGCATCGAATGGTGCAGCGGCCACCCACGCGGGTTCTGCATTCGAGGGCGGAAACAAAATTGCATTTGACCCGCGGGACCTCGATCAAGACAGAGAGGACGGTCGCCATGGTGGAAAAATGCCCCGTCTCACGATCATGGAAGAAGTTCTACTGTTGGGACTGAAGGACAAGCATGTACGTAGCGTGACACCTTGGTTTATTTTGCCACTTTCTGTCATTCGTGCGATCTATGCCTGCGACTTCCGCAGCACGAGCGCCAGATCGTCGCTCACGTGTTCTAGATGTTTCTGTGCGAATGATTTCGAACACACTGCTTTTGTAGCATCTTGTCTCGGTTGCTCTGGCGCTCGTAGCTGATGGTCGGACAGGGCTACCTTTCTTTTTGGAATGACAGCATCTCGTACGCCCTCAGAGGATGCATACTCATTGAACTCGCGCTTCGCCGTCGGATAACACTCGTCAAGGACGTAAATCGACGGAGAAACCCCCTGCCTGACCGCCTAGTGGAAGTTGTTGATGATAGACATACAGGCGAGACCATACTCGACGAGACGCTGAAGATGATGAAGGCCCAAGAAGGTGACAAGTTCACAATAAATAGTTGGATCGATCTTTTGAGTGGTGAGTGTTTCAAGCACCGGCGCGAGCAGGCTACGAAGGTGCCTTTGCTATGCGACAATCTTTCTGTGTCGCACAAGAGGGGTGACTTACCGACTGTCTACCCCCAGGAGAAACGTGGAACGTGATGAAAATTGGGTTCCAACTCAAGCAAGTTCGGGAGCGTCTTGCAAAGGGCCTCGTCGACAAGGGCGTGCTTCGCACAGAGAAACGAAATTTCCTGCTTTTCGATATGGCCACTCATCCCGTTGCCGATGTCCGGACGAAAGAATCCATCATCACACGTGTGGTGTCGCTCTTGACGGCGACCACATCCACGGTCCCACCCAACGCGCTCGACAAGGAAGGCACGCAATGCAGAGTGACGCGTGCTGTGTGCCTTGCCTGCGCAGCGTATGCGGCAAGCGTTCTCGATAACGCGTTTGGCCGGTTAACTTACGAGGATCGCGAAGCTGCTTTTCAAAGATGTGACGAGGTATTGGCAGAGTTTGCATGTTGGCCGTTTGGGAGTAACACTGGTTCTGCCACTGCGAGTGGTCGGAGGCGAGAGGCGGTGAGGATCGGTATGGGAAGTGTCCTGCCCAGTGGACGCGAGAGCGTGTTGGGTCTCGTGCAGGAGGTGAAACGAGAGATGAGTGGGGAGGAAGACCTTGGATTCGAGTTGATCGCAGGGGTGTTGGAAGTGCTTTCGAAATTAGATTCACTGCTGTGAACGTCGGACGTTCGTCCACGGTGCAGCGATGCGCCGCCGCCGTACATTCTTCCACCGACGGGGCGGATTCTATGTTTCACGTTACTTATTAACTCCTGGCCCGTTATAATTCATTTTTTGTTTTAGATCTTCCTCCATGCGTTGCGTTTTTGACACCCACTCTTGGTCTGACCGACCTCGAAATATATCTTCCGTAGCTCGACCCTGCTGGTAGATCTGTTTCCATGGCGGTTCCGGGGGCAAACTCTATGTCACGCGAAAAGAATTAACCCTAACCCTGCCCCTGATTTTACCCGACAGATGGTGGCGTTTCGCGATTAAATAGCAGGTGGGAATGATACCGCCAGGGATGAATGCTCGGGGGACACTCCCCGCAATGAGCATCGCATCGCCATCGCGGAAAGCACACCAATCCTGAAATGGACATTTCCAAACAAACAGTATTCCCGACAAGTTAATTAGTGGCCCGACCAACTCTCCATTCCCCACTATCACCACAACATGGGATTTCACTACGACTCCTCAGACCCATTGGCTATCGTCACCGCACCCCCGCCCAGCGAATCCCCAGACGAGAAGGCCGCGCGAGAAGAACGCGAGGTGGAAGCGCAGAGAATCAGCGACCAGATCGACGAAGAACTCCGTGCTGAGAGAGTCGCCCTCAAAAAACAGGAACAGATCGTCAAAATTCTCCTACTCGGCCAGAGCGAAAGCGGTAAGTCCACCTCGATATCCAGTGCGGCGTATTGGTCGGCATCCCAGTCCTCCTCCTGAATCACAGCTGACACTCCTATCGTTCGCGTGTACAGGAAAATCTACTACCCTCAAGAGTGGGTGACACGCCTCGATCCGTGCCTTCCTTGAGAACTGATATCGCCTGCCAGACTTTCGAATGCGATTCGCAAGGGACAAGTGGATGCAAGAACGTGCCTCTTGGAGAGCAGTCCTACAGCTTAACCTCGTGCATTCCGTGAACACGATCCTCGGCGCACTACAAGACGCCTTCGATAACGATGACCAGGAAGATGCTCTTCCTTTCACGGACAAGCATCATTTGCTTCGACTTCGCCTTCGTCCCCTCCGCGGTGTCGAGAGCGACTTGAAACGACTGCTTGGCGTAAAAGCTGAGGATATGCTAGAGCGCTCTCCCCAGACTTCACCCGGACTCTCACCTAGAGCGTCTTCCGAATTCTTTGTCCGATCCCGCAACTGGCGCAATTTCCTCCAGGCTTCTCGCATCGACGATTCAGAGAGTTCCCACAGGCCCATTAAACACGACGGCGTGAGCAGTCAAGATGCCACAGAAGTCATTGCGAGTTGCAAAAACGACATAATTGCACTCTGGACCGATCGCGTCATTCGCGAGGTGTTGCGAAGATACAAGATCCGTCTAGAAGACTCTGCCAGTTTGTTCGTCCCGTTCTCTTCTCTTCATCACACGTCGATTGTAACGTCGCACATGATGTCCAGTTTTCTAGACAACGCGGAACGTCTCGCAACTCGTAATTATGAACCAACAGACGACGATATCGTCCGTGCACGTCTACGTACGCTCGATATTCAAGAACATGAACTGAACGTGGCAGAAGGTACGTAGATGTTCTCGTTGCGCTACATCTAAGCGAGAAACTTCCTTCCAGACGGCGATTCGCAAATATGGAAGATTTATGATGTCGGCGGTTCGCGTACCCAAGTACCCTTCCTTTTTTTTCCCCGCTTCATTCTATTGATCGCTTACGATGTCTCAGCGTAACGCATGGCTGCCGTACTTTGATCACGTGAATGCAATCATCTTTCTAGCTCCTATATCATGCTTCGACGAACGACTACAAGAAGATCCAAGGGTGAACCGGCTCGAAGATTCGTTCATCCTCTGGAAAGCCATTTGTTCCTCCAAGCTCCTGAGTCGGACGACCCTCATCATCTTCCTCAACAAGGTCGACATCCTAGAGAACAAGATCGCGAACGGTGTCATGGTGAACCAGTTTCTACCTTCGTACGGGGACCGCCCCAACGACACTCAGTCCATCGTCAAGTGTACGTACGCCGCCTCACGAGGTGTCTCGCGATGACTGATTCGGGCGGTTGTGTTCTATCTAGACCTCCGCCAGAAATTCAAGGACACCGTCAAACACAACTCTCCGGAGCCACGACTATGTCACATCTATTCCACGTCGGTCATCGTTGAGTCGATCTCCCCCCTCTTGATCATGTACTGACCCCATGTCGTTTCAACGAACAGGATACACAGACGACAGCGCAAACATTGTTATCTGGTACGTAGACTCTTTCTTTCTTCTTTCCTCGGCGGGTTTGATTCCGGTTCGTTTAGTACGCGATGGGATCATACGAGCGCATCTCAAGAGAGCCAATCTAGTATGAAGCACTTTTGCTTATCACTCGCGTTATGGGCTAGACGCTTAGTCGAATAATTCAGATCAAGTGATGGCAGACGAAGCTGGATGGCCACACACAAAACGACGACTTAATTTTGCGCTATTATCTCGTGGATTACTTATACATACATCACTTGCTAGGTATCTTCCTCAGCGTTATCGCATTGCTGCATATAATACACAAGCACCAAGGACCTGTTCTGTAGCTACCGTTGTCAGCTTTCTATCCAAAACGTCATAACGGTTTCCAACCCTCCCCCATGGGCCACTTGAGATTATCAGATTCTGTCAAAAAGTCCCGATTTCGAGCGACGCTCGTCCTTGTCATTGTTGTCCTCCGCGCGCCTCGATCCTCTCCTGAACTTGGTTCGTCCTCCGTCGTCGGCTCGGAATCAGGGTCGCAGTCGACGTTGGTCTCGGTCCACCGCGTGTCTGTCATCAACCCTTGTTCCCCTTCTTCACGCCACCGGGTCCCCCCAAGCTGCGCGTGATGGACGTATCCCCGCTTGCTGATTCCCGCCTCTGCCTTATATCGGACGGCGTCGAGTCTGGGCTGGGCTCTCAAGTGCAGGTTGGTGAGCGTTCTTTGGATATTAGCGATGGGCGACGAATCGGATGGCTCTCGCTCCCTATCGCGCGTGAGCGAGAGGTGGCGAGAGACGCCTTGGAACGAGGCTGTGCGTCCATGCGTCCCTGCGTGCGTGGACAGGACGGGAGGGAAGGCGGGACGGTCGCCCGTGTCCGACGTCGGCGTCAACTGCATACTTTCTGGACGTTTCCGTCGGGGAGGTGGAGGCAGGACGGAGGACGAGGACGTGACAGATTTGGAACGCGCGACGCGCGGCGAGGAGGGCGTGGACGACTGGGAGTCATTCACGTTGGGCTCTGTTGATGTGGACGGTCGGCGGTGTGGGTGCCTCGGAGGCGGTACAGGCCCGGAACCGGGGACAGCGGGTAAGCCAGAGCAGTCGATGTGCGTCGTCGACACGCCGGGGGCGTGGGTGTCTCGGCTGGGTAGTGGTGGTCTGGGCGGTGCAGCAATCGGTGACGAGAGTGTCGCACCCGCCACCTGTTCGAGCGACAAGGCCGAGCTCGACGTCGACGACTGTAGACTTGATTTTCGCCGCCGCGGCAGAGGTGGAACGCACGTCGCGTCGTCCGACCCGCCAGACCCAGACTCGGGACCATACCCGTTGGGCAGCTTTTGCTTGGAAGGGCTGAGGCTACGCGTCTTCACGATGGAAGTGATGTTGCAGGCGGAAGAACTGGACGACGTTTTGAGGACCTGCAGGACACGTTCTCGGTCAAGTTGTTCTTCGGCGCGTTTCATCGACTGCGCGTGTTTACTCGCTTCGAGCGACTGTCTCATCAGGGGACTCACATGGGTTGGTTTCATAGGAATCAGAGGGGGACCGGAGTGCGTCACGAGACTCACCGTCGACGTACTCGGCGTCAGGATGACTTCCGAGGGACGACGGGGAGGGGCTGCCAGCAATGCAGGCTTGCGAGGGGGTAACGGTGGGAGTTTACCATGATTCGCGGGCACCGTCTTGTCTGACCCGATGTCGGGCTTGTCGCGAGCGAGAAATGGGTTTTGACTGATCTTGCTGAGGCGTTGCTGAGGAAATACGGGTACGGGTTCGGGATCTGCTGGCGGTACGGGCACCGTAGCGTGTTCTATCGATCTACGAACAAATGGATTCGTCTCTAGGAACGAGCTGGTGGGCGGGAGTGGCTTCTGACGATCAGGATGTGATGGAGGCGCGTGAACGGGTCGTTTGGGAGGGGAGAGTGATCGGGAGACCTCTGGGGCTTTGGCTGATATCGGAGATGCTATATAAGGTCGTACAAGCAAGATGCGAAGAAGAAGCGTTGATACCCGATCACCGGTCGAGATAAACACTAAACCTACTCACCCTGAACGAATGCAAGCGTTCGATCAATCCCTTTACCCGACTCGGCGTGGGTAACGAGACGAAGTGCAGCGAAGAATTGCCCACCCGTGAGCGTGTCTGCAGGTAGCATGTTGGGACAAAATAATTTGAGAATCTACATGAAGGATTGGGAAACAGCGGGAGAGCGGTGTTAGTGGTTGGAACGGGTTGTAATAATGCCAGCACTGACAGCATCGATGTCGGACGCTGGGAGACCAGAGTATCTGCCGCGGAGCCATGCCCGTGCTTCACGCACGCCAACGGACGTTCGCTCGTAGCGAGCGTCGTTACGGACGAGGGCGGGACGTGGAAGGTTGGCGTTGCTGTCGGTGGAGTCTGTCGTGAGATCGTTGAGCGATGCGGTGTAGAGGTCGTATTCGGAGTCGCTGAGAGCAGAGACATGAAGTGTGAGTGGACGCATGGCCGCTGTTCTCCGCCGAGCGTCGATGTTCCTCGGCGTTCGTGATCAGGACAGAACAAAAGCGAAATGCAGAGGTGAACGAGAAACGTGACTTGAATTTGACTCTACGAGCGCTTAATAGCCACGGCACGTGGTCGACTTTAACTCCTCTACGCCGCGTCTGATGTAGAGACTTGTGTGTATCATCATTTTGTCGTCGTCGGTGGACTGTCTGAGCGTCGTACTACATGCAGGCATGTCACGCCAGACACACATCCGGTTCTTATCACCAGACAGAAGTGTGGCCGCCGACGTGCTTACACCAACTCTCTGGCACGAATCATCCTCGTTCGACGACCCTCCACCATGGGAACCACAATTCGAGGACCTCTCATCCCCGCTGTCCTTACCGCCGCTACGTAGGCGTCCCCTTGATCCACCCCCGCTCTGTTTCTCCATTCCCTCCCCACTGCGCATCCGATCCCACGATTTCCCACCCTTTCGCATTCCTGCGGTCAGCGACGAGCTCACAGACGGATTCCGCGTGCTCTATCCCTACGACGTACTCGAGAGACATGGCATCGGCCGCGCAGACTGGGTCCGGTTTCTGGAAGACCTCGGTATCGCGGCGCGTCTCTCGGAGGAAGGCATGAGTGCTATGGGATCGCGCGTGCCCGTCGCACCCTTACTCGCCCATCACATATTTCCCTCACGCAGCCTCGGTGCAGTCTACGACGCACGTTTCGCACGAAACACAGCGGAGGACGTCCGTGCGCTCATCCAGATGTGGAATCAGTGTGCGTTCGAACGACGGAAGCTCAGAGTGACACTTCACGTACGGTCGATCGGGACGAGCAGAAAGATGGGTTATGCGTTGGTGGTCGAATCGCTGTGACTAGACGTTCCTTCGTCTGTTCATTGTAGTATGTACTTCCAGCATGGCATGCATCGTGTACGTTATTATCCTCATCGTTACCACTTTTGTCCGCTTACGGGATCTGGAACACGATTGTCATGGTCGCATTGTCTGTGCACGTTTCGTTGGCCTCTTTCGGTGCCCACAACGTGGTACAGATTGATGTGTTGTCTCCGGATCTAGCAAATGGGCGGTTTCATCATTTCTGTCGATTGCGTATTGACCCCGGAAGTATCCCTGTGCCAGGCTCGCGCTCGAGCTGACTCCAGGAAGTATGCAAGACGTCCGATCGAGTGCCAAGATAAGCCTTCCGGCAAGTAACTTCGTTCTGTTGCCCACTCAGCCCCTGCCTGCCCGGTCAGTCCCAAGTTCGACATCGTCCTTTAATAATTTCAGCGGCAGTCAAGCAAGGGACTTGACGAAGCATGCTCGTATTTGAACAAACCCTCGTAACATATGATTCGCGTATTTTTTTCCGACTTTGAGAAAAGCTGATACGGTTCTGAGCCCCGCTTACGATGAATCAAGCTTGTGGGTGATGTGATTTGCAGTGGCCCTACACGGTACGGTCAATCATCTTTCGTCGCCTCACCTTTTGGTCACTGAGGGGTACGCTCAAGCCATGGCTGTCCGTCCTGTCAAACGGGCCACGACACCCTCTTTTAATCTTTCCCCAAGCCGTCACCCCAAGGCATAACTCGGAAAAAAAAAAAAAGAAGTCTGTGCGAGTCACTGACGGTCGGTAACCGTTGTGGTTCGGATCTAGAACGAACGTCGTTCGGGTCAACGGTTGGACGCCAACGAGTGTTCGAGGGCAGACTCTCCTCGGACCCCATCAGATACTGTTTGTTTCCCCATGGTTTATATCTCGCTGATCTTCACCAGTGACTAGTGACACATGTACGCCGCCGTCAACGGATGCGCCACACCTTTGGCTCCTTTCCGTTTCAACATCCGTTATCGTCACGATGCTGTGCGTTCCACCAAACGGAAATAGAGGGTGTGAAGGCGACCGCAGCAGATTTGCACGTGTCCGTATCCTGGGCCCCTCGTTAAACCGTATCGCATCCTTGCACTCCACAAACGATTGCGCCAGAGTCTGAGCTCGTACTGACGTCGTCGTCGTTTGCCAGCCGTCATCGATGAACGATGAACATTGAACTCGACACGTTGCATGTTTCGTCCTCGAGGGACCGCTTAGATCGACATCGACGTTCGAAAGATTGATCCAGCTCTTCACCGATCAGAATGTGAGCTGGACCTCCTCCGAAAATCCGCGGCCAAGAGCCAAATTCAAATCATGACCTTGGAACGATGTCCGATGGCGCGTTGCGAAAGGTTTCACCTTCAAGATACACCCTCTCGATGGGGGGCACCTTAGATACAAACCGATCTCTGTTTGGTCGGTCCATCTATAGATCGTCCGGTCAGAACTCTCGAGATAACGTTTCATAGCGCCTTCAGATGCTACCGACTGGGACGCAGCCCGTGCGCATCAGAGTTTCCGTGTGGTGCTATACAAACGTACGGTGACATCGATAACCCACGGTGTCGTGGGCGTCGTCGATGGATCGATCGCTCCTGCCTACCCCAACTACACGTGCGGACCCTGTGAGAAACGGCGAAAGTATGACCGGGTTGGCTTACTGAACTTGCCATGTCGCAATCGCGGAATTATTTATACGTGCGATGCCGATCGTGAATTTCTCAGATTTTAGATAGTCATCGAATTTCCTTTTTCGTCCGCCGTCTTCCAATCCGGACTCTCGAAAGCCACCGAGTGATGACCGGTCCTCGCTCGAACACAGAGGCAGAAAATGGATCCGACTTGCGCGGGGCGTTGCGAGAAAAGAAAAAAGAAAAGAAAAAAAAAAAAAACGAGGTTCGGACGGAGAAACCGAAAACGGTCCAGATCCCCCCCCCCAAGTTTTTGAGACACGGCGAAAGACCCTCCGCTCACGGTGACATTTGTAATTACTTGGTGCTGCGGAGGGAGAAGTTTCATTTTGCTTTCGCCTGCCAACACCTCTCCGTCGTGGTATGCTGTAAAAAGTCGATAAAAATACACCACAGAACATGCCGCGGACCGAGAGCATGGCTTCGAATCTCGAAGGGGTTAGTCGGATTCCAGCCCGCCTCGTTGTACTTTTCTTTTTCTACTGCGTACAGGGTAACGCTCGAATCCCGAATCGTATGTACTTGTCTTTAATACGACGCCCGCAGCAGATCAGTGGAGCTTTTTGGTCCTGGGTAATCAATCTCCATCTCCTACGCGCTTTTTGGACGGAAGGTTGACGATGCATTCTTGAAACGTTCGATCGCGATGTTCGGTGCTGCGGACACGCGTTCGTAAGGAATTCTTTGACCGAAGCTGCTGCTGCTGCGGAGGAGGACGTGTCGTCACTGAATACAGCATGCGACTCGCCAGAGTGCATTACGTCCTCCGAAGTCGCGTAACAAACAAACGTTCTTAGTGCGTGCGTGAAAGGACTGCGGAGAAGGTTTCCCTGGGCGATGTTTATACCGCGCCCACCTATCCGCGGTTAGTACCACAGAATCAGTATAATTGATGGCCGCTAGATGGGGTGTGGGTGGCTGCGGTTCGTTCTGGGTCATTGTTTCTCCCCCGCCAGCTCGCACCATTGGGGTGAAGATATAGCAAGTGGACGAGTAAATGAGTTGGGTTTTACCCAACTCCGCACCAAGCTGTCTTTGAATGGACTCCACGTGCTAGCGAATTGGATCGTTGCAGGTATATATTGAAGTGTGCAAGACAGGGTATACAGAAGAAGAAAACTGTCACATGGGTTGTTTTGATACACTATCGTACATGGCAAGAATTTGTGTAGTCAATACGGCAAATCGTCACGACAACAAAGAAATAGAAACGGAGTATGAGCGGACAAGAACGTTCAAAGACACTTTTTGGCGAGAATCGATCGGAGGTTCGCACGATCACTAAATTTCAGGTAAAGTTCTTCATCTTCCTGGGCAAGTTCAGCGGGAGCTACTGGAAGTGACGGATGTGGGATGTATCCGCAGGTACCGTCGAGTAATGCGTAACCTTGGTGGGCATCGCCGACCACTACCTCCGTGAGGCATACGAGCTCTTCTTCCAGACGCTTCCAAATCGTGGACCATTTTCGGATAGGGGTTTCTACGCTGGGCACATAGCTGGAGCACGAGCGAAGCTCTAGGCGACGTAGGCTCGCTTTGTGACGAACGATGAAATCCTCAATGCCATCAGCAGAGGGCGTAGGATCGAAAACGATGTTTTCAAGAACGAGCGTCTCGAGTGCAGGGTAATGGGAAGAACGAAGCTGTGTGTTGAGACTGTGATAGAGACCTTGAGGACTCCTCAAGACAAGGGACTTCAAGTTGGCGTTTGAGGCTGGAAGCAGCGAGCTGAGCGAGCCGTTGAGAGATTTAGAGCCTGACCAGGCGCCAAGCTCCGAGTTCGCGATGACGGACATGGAAAAGTGCTGCAAGGGGGAGTTGATCACGGACGCAACAAAGTCGTAACAGGCCGTCGACATCAGGATGACATTGTTCAGCGTGAGCGAGCGGATGCAGGACGACTTTATCGCATAATGGACTGCGTGCAAGACGGTAATCTGACGGTTGGTAAACCAAAAGGGGTGTTCGTGGATTTCTGAGCCATATTGAGAGCGGAATGAGGGCCAAAAGTTGAGGACGACACTCTCGAGGTTCTTGAAACCTGGGAGCGAACAGAAGGTCTCTGTGAGAACGTCTTCAAGTTCTGCTATCTCGAGTTCATCACAGACGCCTGCAGACAATATTAGCTACTTGAGAAAAGGAAGGCGTTCCACGGAGAACATTACCCTCGGCGCCCGCTGGAAGCAGACAAAATCGCGCATGATCACGTTGATCATAGACGACCTCACGTACGTGAGTGGCGAGAGAGGGAGAGGCCAGGATGCTTCGACAATTTTGTGCGCTGTCTAGGCTATTGCGGATGTGGATCTTGCGGAATAGGTGTGGGGTGGCGAGACGATGGCACGTAGAGTTGACGGATCGTAGTGAGAGGAGATCAGAAGTAGATGATACGTTCTCGACCACGACACCGACGAGTTCGACTGGCAAGTCCTTCATGGTAGAGAGGGGGATAGTAAAGGGTCGCGGATGGGATTAGAATCATGGGTCCTTGTCCACCTTCTTATAGGTGTGCGCCTGCCCGGCGACAATAACTCGTATGGATACGACGTGTCATAAGGTCCGGGAAACATGAAGTGGGCAATGGAGCCGAACCCAAAAACGGGCTTGAAACAAACTTGGAGCGGGTCGGGACTCCACCACGGCCTGCCCCTTGAAGGTGGAGTAACAACATTCAAGGGTATACCATTAACGGTATGGCTGAATAAGAATAAATACTCTAAACCGGATGTCATTAGTGTAAAATATGCCATAATACGCGAACGATATGGTTATTGGTATGTCCAAAACAATTATCAAAACTAAACCTTATTACGTAAACGGAGGCCCCGATTTGGATGTCGCGGAAAAATCCTTCCGTAAAGGCCTCAGCTGAGACGAAACACGAAGAAGCCAGGTCATGTCTACCTCGCGCTCCGAGTGCAGACCGAACTGCGATTGATGACCCATTCAATACAGCATCAGTGGCGGATGCCCACGACCTGCACGTTGTTCCCCCCGCGCGGAGAGTCCACGAGTTCCCATGCGATAAGCGCTGCAGTCACCGGTGGGCCAAGGGCCAGGGCAGATCGCAAGGGGTTCTGTCATAGGTTGCAAAACGTTAACGTTCCAAATCTCACATCCTGTCAAATGGACTTCTCCTGCTTCCCACCAACCTCGCCACGACAGTCCCCGGTGAGCCAAGGCGTTCGCAGGCCTGGGTCGCGTCGGTTCAGAAGGTCAGCGATCAGCTTGGCTGCCCTGAGTCACCATCACAGTTTCGCAGGTTCCCAATGCCGAATTGGTACGAATTCGTGTCTTCTGCGTGGGTAGTCTGGGTCACCTCATTCAGACAGTGCATGCGCATGCAAGGGAATGGAATCAAGAGCCCTCGTTGTCTATTATGCTGAATGCAAGTATCGTGGGTAGTGCACGCGGAGAAATGGTTTCGGGGTGCCCCAGTTTCAACGCCCTCATCTCCGCGACATGGGCGCCGAGCAGGCATACTGACATTGCCTCCTGTGGGAGTAGCGAATGCCACGTCACATCAAAGATTCAGAATCCGCTATATTCCCAAATGTCACTGCCATCCCTATGACGATCTGCCTCACCGAGACCATCAGTTGATCTAATACCCATCATGATGCACGATGTTTCATGGTTCATATAACTTTTGGATTCACGTGCAAGCCGACACCACCCAGGTCTGTGCGAGATCTGTATCAGAACCCGCAGGACAGGAAGATCCGCTGGTAGTCAATGGGGTCGAGTACACGAGCAAGGAAAAGGCGAAACCGAATGCGTGGATGGTTTGATCGTCGTTCTTGTGAACCAGCACCCGTATGTAGATGATACCGATCCTATAAACATCAGCACTACCCCACTTGAAAGCACTAGCGCTGTATGTCCTATCTAGCAAGACACTAAACAAGGATCTCAGAAAGAAAGAAAAATGTTATTTTGGATTTTGCAGGCACAGGTTTGTCCTATCCATAGCATTGGCACCACATACACGAAAAAGGGAGGCTGCGACAAATGAAGTCCACCTTATCTCGACGCGCAGGGTTTCCCAAATCATGTTCATTTGGTGATGATCTCACCAGTAAACTCTCCTTCCACGAGTCCGTTTTGTTGTTGGTCAACACCATTTTATCTGCTCAGAAGCCTTGCATACCGCGGGCTGTATGCAACGCATATGCGGGACGGCACAGGCACGTGATAGATTCCCAGTGCACTTTCATCTGACCAAGTTGGTTGAGTGGGGGTGAATGAGGGCGCACGAGACCATGGCTGCGGCGCGCCGCAAAATTCCGTACGACAGGCAGGCACGGACATCGCCAAGATCAACTTGTAATTGTGCTCTGTCCATTAGCTCCGTGTCACCAGACGACCTGCAGGGGTGACTGTCAGGATCGGTTACTCCTGTGGCCACAGGTGCGAACGCGGGCACTCATGGGGGACCCGATTTCTCAGGTCCCCCGATGGGCATGGCAGTCGCCAGGTTCATTGTACACGTTTAGGGATCTTGGTCAAATCGATCTGGTCTCGCTTGCCTTTCTGGACAATGCATCGCATCTCTGTCGGCGGCTAGGAATGGATCTGGACTAACTCCCTTGCCGCAGCTGGTGGGAGCAATTGCCGAATGCCATCCTGAAACTACGTTCAATGCGACGGTGGATGAAGACGCCACATACTTTTCTGATCGGCGTGTTCAAAGATGACATCAGGCTAAGCTGCGATGGGAGAGTGCAGAAGATCGTGGTAAAGTCACCGTGTTCTGTAGCGCATTCCCGGCCACCCTCGCCCCACAAATACCCTACACGCCTCTTCCCTTCTCACGACATAGACACGCGCGTCGCGAGAATACAAGAGACGTTAACCTAAAATAAGGCGCAGGGGATCAATGATCGGATCAACTATCTACCACGTTTCGTCGCCAGTGATCATAATCATATGGATCAACTATGCTCGTCCTTGTGTATCCCTGGATTCCAGGAGAATAACTCGGAGGTTCATGCATACGAGTGCTGGCTCGCCGCCTTCCTATACCATCGATTGCCATGTCATCGCCTCAGCTCGCGCGTTGCAGCCTACCGCACGTCTCGATTGGCCGCTCAGTGCACTGTCGGCTCGGGCAGACTTTGAATCAGATCAAAAGAGTCGTTCCTCGACGGAATTAACACAGCGGAACGACAACCTGGTGTCAAACCTTGTCATGACAGGACTTGAAACCCCTCTGTACCATCTCCTCGGCAGTAATTGGTCGCCCGAATCCTTGCAAGATACACTCGTGGTCAGCTGTTGCGCGCCTGTATCATCCACACATCTCCTGTTCCGCGTGACTCACTCGGTTTCTGACAGTGTGCTACTGATAAACCGGACCTGCCCTGTGGGAGCATTACACCAGATTCCGGTCGATGTTGCTATAGCTGGCAAGTCCATCTGGATCCAACACGCCGGACCGCTCTCGCCCGTGCTCCATCCGGCTTCGGGTTTACTTTGATTTGCTGGCCACATAGTGCTATCCTAATCCAGGTTACTCTTACGAGGTGCAGGCCCACAGAGTCTCCGTGTGCGACAATCGATCTGCCATAATTTGTGTACTCGATTTCTGTACTTTGTGAACGAGGCTACCTACGGTCGGCGCTTTCCCTAGTAGTAAGTAAAACTATTCCTAGTCCGGCTTACTTGTTCGCCTCCGAGCTTCACTAGTCTCGGACCAGACATTTTGTAATAGTACTGCTGGCAGGGAAGTATATGAATCTGGCCAGGTGGGAACGCTCGCTAGCTTCTGTAAAAGACGCTTAAAACAGACAGTTCGGTGCTAGATCTTCACACGACTTGAACTAAACAAATGATCGGAACTGATGGCGCGAGCTAGCATTAGGGCTACGGCTCAGTCGTAGTACCGACCGAGGTGCATTAGTCGTACTACTACGGTTTCTTGGGTTATCAGGACTTGATACTTCAAAGGGCACCGACAGGTGCGAAAGTATTACCTACCGTGTTCAGTGATGGTGATGTAGAGTAGGAACGGTACTGTGAGATCCGAAACTGAGTGGAACGCGTACAGGCGAAGGCGGGTCCAACGTGAGTTCCGGATCCGGCTGTGGTGGTTTACACACGAAATTAAATTTTGGGGCTTGCCCGCTTCTCTCAACTGATCAGTATGCCATAGTCTCAGTCTCAGTCTCGGTCTCAGTCTCGAGTCGGTCTTTGGGTTAACGGAGTCCGAGTCGCCTGGGCCCCACGGCGCTTTCCTTGGCGACGACGAAGAGACGCCAGGCAGGCTGTCGAATCATATTTATATTAAATGTATCGCTGGGGCGCAATGAATGTCATAGTTGTCATAGTTGTCATAGTGGTAATAGTGGTAATAGTTGATGGTTTCGATGATCAAGTCCAGACGACCGCTTGTCTCCGACTCCGAACGTCGAGAGATGGCAAGAACAGTCTAACTCCACTGCATCGCTAGTTCTACCACCGCAACACACACGCATCAGCGACAATGTTTCTTGTTCTTGTTCCTGTTCTTCTTTTTACGATTCATTCCGGCTTCTCGGTGTTCGAGAAGACCCAGTCTTGCGGCGCTGGCAGGCGTAGTCTCCCCAGACCAGACCAGACCAGACCAGAAATTTCGTGATCAGAAGACAGCCCGAGTCGTCGTTCTGATCATACGAAGAGGCAGGCGCAAAAAATCGATACGTCCCTGTGCGCCCGTCGAGGAAGAAGCAAACATCGTAAATGTAGATGGCCGCCTTGGGTCCCTGCTATTCCATGGTGCCTACTCTGACCCCAACAATGAGCATTGGTATGTACCTAACACGTAATTATTGTATGTGGGCTATGCGGTGAGTCGCTGTGACACATTCGAGTGGCTCCTGGTATCATGACATCAGTCCCTTGAGCCTGCCCCTGGCCGATAACCCTTCCAACTCCAGTGAATCGATCCCGGTCCGCGTTCCTTTTCGCCACGCCTCCACGAGACCCTTTGCTTCATATGGCGAGACCCCGGCGTCGAGGGTCCCGACAGTGATATGAAGCTTGTCCCGAACATCGGCAGGTAATGTCGAGATGAACTCGTGCTTTTCTTGCCCTGGATCAGCTTCGTTGTCGGGTTCTTTGGCAAGTTCCAAGTCTTCAACGGTCAATGCCATAACCCTGTCATTCCAGACAAGGTGTCCGAGAGTGAATGAGAAAAAAGGCGGTGCCGGCAATAGGTCGAGCGCGGTGCAGCGTTCCCAAAGGTCCGCGTCTGCGGGCAGGCAGGCCCTATGTACGATAGTGATATGAGGTCGATCGCTAACCCGCTTATCGCTAACCAATTTGTGCCAGAACGTCTTGCCATTATATGGGATTTCTTCTTGATCCATCTGGGGAGTGACGACGGCCCCAAGATCCAGTTCAGCCAATATCCCGAAGTATCGTGGTGGTGCCGGTGCCTTTGCCTTCTTTTCTTTCTTATCTACCCCTTCCTTCGTCGTTGGCGCGTATCCTTTTGCAACTGTCACAGCTTCGTCGATTTGCTCCGGGCTGGGTCGTTCCAAGCCAAGGATGTCGACGCATGCATCGACTGCACGTGCCACTGCCGCTTCGAGCGGCTCATCAACATCCATCTCAATGCTGGCGTCTACTTCAGAGTCGGCAAGCTCTTCCCTATCGCGTATGAATTGCCAGATGACGTTTTCATGCGACTTTCCGACCTTGTCAGCTCGCAGACTCTGGTGTTTATCGCCACGATCCAAGATACGATCTCCACACACTCGAAGTATCGCCGTCCGTGGCTGGTCCAGAGTCCAATTTAGCGCGAGTAGACGGACCGGTGGATGAATTTTGGCAACAGCTTCGCGCAATTCCTCTCGATGTTGTCGCAGATGGTTGTTTCTATATATGGATTTTGTGAACAGATACTCGATGAGATAAGACGGCAAAATTCACTTGTCAGCGATGACAATATCGTATTGTTTGAGGAGATTGATTACATTCCTGATAAAGCCCTTGGTCGGTTTCTTGGCCTGCACGTCGTCGCTTTGGGTATGTCCGAAGCGAAAGAGATGGGCGAGCGCAGTAGAGACAGAGGTCTTGCCTGAGTTTCAACGGCATTAACGCTACGACCATCGAGAGAACAGCGATCAACTCACCACACCCTGGAACAGCAACAGGGACGATGACAGTCTTACCAAACTCCCCAACAACATGGTCTTTCTTCTCAACGTCAGATAGATCCGCCTTCCCTTGCTCGGTGCCCAACCACTTCAAAAACCACTCCCTAGTAGCTAGGATCCCCTTTCCCTGCGCATACCCCTCAAAGGCGCTTCGGTTTGTTTGAATCTCGTTTTTGACCCACTTGAGATAAACCTGTGTCTCCTTGCGCTTCATCTTAGACTTGGGAAGTTTAGCATCATCGAACGAGCCCTTGGTGAATAAGAGCGACTTGGTAATTTCCCGCCAGTCACGATACATCATGTATGGTTCGTCAAACTTCACCTTGAAGAAGAACGAAGAACCGGTTGGATACGGTGGTTGTTTGTCACGAGATGTCGAACCAGGTTTCGGGTCGACGATGCGGGTGCGGACGACGAATCCTTCCAGCAACTCTCCATTCCACTCTCCCGTCTTGGCGACCTCGTCAGTGAATGTCTTCACTTCCGCTAGTGTGTCGTACACCATGGCCGTAGTTTTCAAGAAGCCCCACTCTTCTGCGAACGCGTCGATGGCGTGTGTGGGAAGGGTGTGGAACTCCTTGCAATTCTCATTTATGCCATGCAGATAAAGGCCGGACTTCTCTGGCGGATAGGGTAATACATGTTCCTCAAAGTCGTCATCGCAAAGCTTCCGGAAAGGAGCTGTGGTCAGTTAGCAACTCCGAACTATCTCCGGGCTTGATCCTACCTCTGCTACTGCGGTCCAATTCTTCTCCCAGAGCGCGGCTGCGAGTTGCTCTTCCGTTTTCCCTTTTGATGTGAGATGTGTTTTGAGCCATCTGTGACCAGCTTGTGAATGCGTCTCTACGACGCCATCCATCTCTCCGAGGGCGTGTTTTGACGTGACAATCAGGTCGGAGGGCGAGATAGCAGCAATGAAGATGATGCAGCCATTCGACTTCACCGACAACGTGTATTCTGGACCAGTGTGCGCCTCCAAGGACGACCACTGTCATGCACAATCGGCGAACGGCAAAGGAAGTGGAATCAGAACCACCTGCGCAACCCGAGAAAATGTTGAACTTACGTCTGTCCAAGGCACCTCCCCGATGTTGAAGAACTTGTCATATCCACGTACAACGATCTGATGCCGAGGTTGATCGCTACCTGCCTCCCTTTCCAGCTCCCTTGTGAATAGACCTCGGGCGAGCGTCGGGAACGGTGAGGGAACGTCATAGTACTTAAACTCGTTCATCTTCCAGCTCCGAATATTGACCGTGGTGTCCGATGGGACAGGATAAACAGTCGATCGGATGAGCTTGGGCGACTTTTGTGAAATCTGATGCAGGTCAGCGACCAGTCGAGAGTCTTCGGCGTTGAAACGCGATTCGGCCATCGTGGAATCTGCCCTGCGAAAACGAAATCCGTCAAAGAGGACGAACGTCCGCCTCGCGGTTGAGCATATATACTGAAGAAAACGCGGTGCAGACGAGTTCTGAATGTTGACGAGTGAAAAGTGGTTATGATGAGGTCGGATGCTACCGTGGATTGGCGATGTTTTATATGATGCCAAATGTACAGATCCTGACTCGGAAGCGAGTACTATGATGCCTCCTCTTCAACGACTCAGCCTGTGTCGTATGCCAACACCAAGCATCGAAATACACCTGTAGAACCAACCACATAGTAGGTCCCATCCACCGCTAACTTCAACGGAAAAAAAATCCCAACCCAAACCCAAACCAACGACTTTGGATTCGGAAAACAGCTGCTCCGTCGCGTGCTACAAGCAACACAAATGTTCAGTCCACCCGACCCACCATCGATTCGTCTACCTGAAATGTCCCCCCCTGTACAGCCATATTCCTCTGGTCTACGCACCACCCTGATCCCAGCGTGCCACCCGTCCGACGTACGTTGCCGCCATTGCCCTCTCTGCACTGACGCATATATGTACTTCCTCAACACCCCGGGACCCCGATCCCAATTCCCCGTCTGAGCCCGCCTCCACCGACCTCCATCCACCGACAGAACTGACACCGACAGAACCCCTCCGTCCACTCACTGCCCTCAAATGGCCCTACGTCCGCGACACGTCTGCCTACCCCAACGAGACGACCTTTAACCCCTCCAACCACATCAATACGAAGCTACAGGTAGGTCCCGTTCTGCCGTCCCTTTCTTTCCCGGTCGATATTGCACGCGGCAGGATTTTCTTAAAGAAGAAATGCATGATAAGTGACTCACCCGCTCACGACTTGCTTCACAGCGACGTCGACGACGCTTCATACGGTCCTCAGGTCGAACCCTCGCCTACGCGATCTCTTTACCTCGATAGACGCGCTGCGTGGTTCGGAACGCGAAGAGACGTTGCAGCGTGCACTCGGCGTCGATAGTGGTCACATTGAGAACGATGCTGCAGGGACGGCGTTGGATGAGGACACCAGAGTGTTTAGGGAGCTGGCGGAGGCAGTCGAGATTGTGGTGAGAGGCGGGCGGGAGGATGTGTTAGGTTTGGATTGGGATTGAATCCGAGATCAAGGGGATGGAGATGGTCCATGTTTCGGTGCATCGCCCGAACCAACCCGGTGGATTCAGGCAAACTGGCATCGTCTCATACAACATCGAATGTGGGCGCAACCACAAACCGAGAACAGCATCATCGCAGCGTATATGACCCAAAGCCACGCGTACACACAACTCTCACATCTATGTACTCCTACAAGCAACAAGGTTAACTGACATTGCAAAGCACATAATACAGTTTCTCATATCAAGAACAGAAATGGGACAGAAAAAAATGAACAGAATGATCCAAGTCGTCAACATCCTACATGATCGTACAACCCCAGCCTCCCTTCTCTCGTCCCGCTTGCGCTCTGCGCCTTTCCTCTGCTTCTTGGCGCAGACGTTGCTCTCTAATCTGTCTCTGCTGCTGCTCCTCCATCTCTCGCTGTAACTGGATGAAACGTTCCGGCCTCTCTTCCTGGTGCCACACCGGACGTGCTCCGTTTGCATTTTGAAACGCAGCAACCCTCCGCGCCTCCGCCAGTCGAAGCTCCCTCCAGCCCCCCCTCTCTCGTCCCTCTTGTATTCCTCCGTTCGCATTTTGAAACGCAGCAGCCCTCCGCGCCTCCGCCAGTCGCAAAAGCTCCCTCTGCTCTTCGATATCGACCTGAATGCCGATGTAGGCTGGTGGTTCCGGTGTAACTGGCAGATCATCGTGGATAGTCCCATGGACGGCGTTCATGTGAGGGTAAATTGTCTCGCCAGTGAAGACCCCCATACATCGCCAACAGATGTGTGCGCCACACCTAGCGTCCAAAGTTTATACGTCGATAGGTCAGTCAGACCATTCAGGACTGCAGAGGGAACACAGGAACGTTGCGTACCGGCACGTCATGTGATTACACCCCTCCAGTTTCTCAATCAGTACGTCGCACTGCGGACATTTCTTCACGCGTCCGCCTTGCGAGGTAATCCAGACCTCGTTTAGCCGCTCTTGCTCCGCGGGATCTCGTCGTGCTTTGCTTTCAGCACAAGACAGACCATCGTGCTCATCTTCGTGACATCCGTTGCACACTGTGGAGAAACACGACGGACAATGCAATGTTTGAGGAGTTGCACCAGCCTGGGCAGCACGATAAATTTGCGTGCAGTCCGGTGTTTTACAGTGCTTGAATTGCTCAGGGTGTTTCGCGGTATAGGCGTCGAATGCTGCTTCTAGCAGCCGATTAAACGACGCTGGCAGAAGAAACTGCTGAATTGTGGGAATGGCGACCGGAACGCGACACCGAGCTTCATCTCCAAGGCAAGTCAGAGGTAATTGATCCGAATCCAGAGCCGACGAGATGAAATGGCGGAGGCAGGCGACACAATACACATGACCGCAGCCTAGCTGATGCGGAGAAGAGACAGTGTCGTAGCAAATTGGGCAAATTTGGCCGCCCTGCGATGCATTGGGGAGGTCACTCTTTCCTTTATAAGAGAGCGTGATAAGACGATCTAGAGCATGTCGTGCTTCTTCGCCGCCTGACACTGTGATTTTCCTGCATGACATCGCGAACCGGACGTTGTTCTCTCCTAGTGTTTCTTTCAGTTGCTGGATCCCCTCTCTGACAAAAAAGCCCACAGAATGCCGTGCAATGGTGACGGTGTAGTCCAAAGAAGCGAGGCTGTCGAGCTCGCGTTTGATCATCTCGCGAGCCTGGTCAACAGCTCTTGGCGTCCCATAGACCTTCAAGGATTGCCGTTTCCAATCGGCACGTAGGTATGCGCCGGCCTCCGAATGAACACGGAGGACGAACAAATTGCCAGGAATGCCCAATGACCGATGCCAACCCTCCACCTTGTCACCCCTAGCCAGATTCTCCACCCTGACCTTCAAGGCACCCGTCGCTTCCTTGACCGACCCAGAAAGTTGAATACGAACAACATTTCCGCAGTCGCGCACATTGAGCGTGCAGGCTCTTCTATCCTTGATCGAGCTCGAAAGATCATCCCACTGTGCCTTTTGAGCCTTGTACTGTTCGACGGGTATAATAAGCGTGAAGTACATCGGATCGGGAAGTCGGAGCCAAACAGGTTGGTTTCCGTATCGTCTATCCGAAAGACGTGTGTAGGCGGCGTGGGCGTCATCCCATGACGAAAAGTGAGCACGAGCGAAAACGACACCCCCCATGGTACAGGCGCCAGAAGGGTCGTCGAATTTCTTGAGTCCTCCTGGAACAGCCCGTTTGATATCATCCCGAATCAGTCTAGCAATGTGCTCCACGGAGTACATGATTCCAGATGCACCCCCAATGGGTAGTCGCTTGACGGACAGGGAGCCTGTGAAACCGATGACATCGTCATCGGTAACAGACAGGGGAAGATTGTTGATTCTGATCGCGTTCAGTCGTAAATTGGGCACGAAGCGACCACGGGGTTGAGAGTTCATCTCGACTTTGATGCGACGACCGCCATGAATGGAACAGTCCAGTTCTTTGACTTTGGCATTGGCCACAGCAATATCGACGTACTCCGCGATATAGCGCGTGGAGGGGGCGCGCCAGGATATGGTGAGGATCTCGGAACTCTGGCCAGTCGCAGCACTCATACCCTCAAGGGAGTTAGTAGCGGACATTTCGACCGCCAAAATCTCCTCTTGAAATTCGACACCATCGAGACCCAAGGCAAGTACCCGTCCAGCTGCAATGTCTGTGATGATGTGTGCCTCGAGCCTACGATCAAACCTTTTCTTGATCACGAGGTGGAAATGATTGACGTCTAAGCCCTGATTCGTCAGTAACTCGTGGACATCATCCTCGTTTACATCGAGAGGAAGGTTTCCAACATGTAACGTGCATGTCTCGAAACCTGTTATCAGACTGGGAACGTCGAGTCCTGCACTATAGGTTACGATAGAGCCGGAGACGACCTGACTGATCGTTTTGGCTGCTTCCTCTCTGGCAATGATGTTTGCACGCTCACGTGCCGCAGCAGCTTCGGCTTCTTGGGCCCGAACGTGCACAGCTTCCAGGGGGCTATGCTCAGCACGCGGTGAACATGCAGCCAAAGAGGTGGGGAGGCCTTCCTCCACCTGAGGGGGCACTGGACGTGAAGTAGCAGCAAATTTCTGCTTGTTCGATCTGGAGGACTCGAGCCCTGGTTTCTGTACCTACGGTTCAATCACGGATACGTTCCTTTTGTAAAGGAACTAGAAACGTACGTCGATATCGTGACTGAACCGGCACTTGGACCCTCTGGTACAAGTCCCAGCTCTCCAAGCACGGCAAGGTCTGTGACGGGCATCAGAGGTGTCGTGAGAAGGAGGACTGGATGTCGGTTTTGCAGAATCGGAATCGTGGCGTTGGGACTGGCAAGAGCGTTCTCAGTATGGTCAATATATTCCAACGAATTGAATCGAACTACTGGCTGGTGCGAACGTGTCTCTTTCCCAGTAGGCTGAGGCGTTGAAACGTTGCAAAAGTCAATATTCGAGTGCTTATCGGCGGTACAGAAGCGGGTTTACCTGCACGTCCGTATCATGTACGAAGTTGCAGTTGGCTCCAAAGCGACAACAGCCTTGACTGTAAAAACGGCATGGTACAGTCTTGCGACTTGAGGAGCTCATGATGGACGGCTTGGAAGAGCATGGTGTGCGTGCTATGGGCCATTAATTAGGATCCCCGGATCGGCACAGCTCAAGCCGCCTACCGAAGCTGTCGCTCGTTATGGTATAATATTTCCACGGGCTACCACAGCTTGTAATTATGTAATATTTAGGCCTCCACCTCCAAGAGATTCAAGCAAATGATATAAGCTACGAACCAAACCAGCGAAAAACAAACAGTGCTAGAAAATACAGGGCGAGGATCCGTTCATGAACAACAACCTCATTCCTCCATCGCATCATCCCCACTCTCGTCCCCATCATCCTCATCGCTGTCACTCTCCCCCTCCGCAACGTCGATCGGATCCAGGCTCAGGTCGTGGTCCGCGCCGACGTACGAATCGCAGATCACATACAACTTGAGCGAATGCGTGCCCTTGGGTAACGAAAACTCGAGTTTGACGGCGAGCGTCTTGCTGATGGTAACACGCTTGATGACGTGCAGCTGCCGCGTGCTCGGCTCACCAACGACGAGCCACCAGTTGGCCATCTTTTTCACAGGGTAGAACGGAGCAACGACAATCTGGTCGTCAGGATCCTCTTCGTCGGCGTCCCGAGAGAGCACAACTTTGATGAAGATAGGCGCGCCGGCAGTGTACTCTCCCTTGGCAAGTTCATATGCAACTTCCAGTGTCGGATACGAGTTGACGAACTTGGCCACGTCTCGCCTGTCACATGGCAAACAAAACTTAGCATGCATCATATAGAACTGGATCCCACAACGTACATCTGTCTGACGTCCATCTGCAGCAGCTCGCTTCGCTTGTCGTCTTCCATTTCCATTATATCATACACAGACTCGATGCCCGCGTCCTTGCATCGTTTGATGACCTAGGCGGGCGATCAGTCCCCGCGTCTGTAGTGAAAAAAAAAGAGGAAACGTACCTCGGACTCGAAATGTGGTATTTGTTTCAACGGTGAATCCGTCTCCCACATGCCTTGTACGCACATCTGCGATAGGTCCATAGCTCCAAGTGCACTCAACCATGCATTCGACGACATGACATCCACGCAAGCCGAAAGCAAGTTTAGCACCTTCTCGAGCACCAACGATTGGTCAGTAGCAAGGTCGGGCGGCAGTTGGATACGTGAAAAGTGTGCTTGCAGAAGGAGGAATGTCTTGAAGTGCGGTGCTTCGAAATCTGCCCGTTCAAGTTTGACGGGTAGGCGGTCATATACCCGACGCAGGACGATGTCTTCGTGCCGGCGAATCGGGATCGACTCAAACTCTGCAGATGACGATACAACTTCCAGCAAGCCTTTGAGTTTCGTACGCTCCTTTAGCGATAGCGTGTAGACCTCTACAGTCACATCTATGAGCATAGTCAGCGATGTGTTCAAGATAGCATCAACTGCTACTCACAAGAAATATTATAGTAAGCTGCTATCATGCCGAGGTTAAGCGCAGAGATATCCATTTCATCCTCTGTGAAGGTATTGAGATTCAAGTAAATAACCACCATATATCAACCTACCGATCGCGATACATTTCGAGTTCACGAGATCTTGCAACGTATTCTCCACCAGTTCCGATAGATGGTCGGACAGTGCCTGGTGGCTGACGTTGTGCAGATTGTAGTAGTTCGGGTTCTGCGTCATCCGGCGATAGAAATACGACCATGTCAGAATATCCTGTCATAACCCCCCTTGTGAGCAACCCTTGGAAAAACGACTGCGAATTCAGCACCTACCATAGCGTCCTGCTTGTTCTCGATCGTCTTCACCGCAATCTCAGCCAAGAAGTAGTCATGGAGAAGGTGCGTCGGTAGGTGCGACTCGATAGGCAATCCCTCGGACAAGAATTTCTTGTAAAAGTCCTTGCGCGTCTGCTGACACATCAGCACGCACCGACTCCGCTCATCCTCCCGAGGACGACAGGCTCTGCCCATCATCTGTAACACATCCATTACAGGATAATCCACATATCTATGTTCCTTGCCTTCGAAGAATTGCACCCCCATGATGATTACCATGTAACTCGCCACAGGCAGGCTCCATGCTGTGTCCTAGTCCATTATTCTTCAGTCCATTCTCTTCGAAACCGCCAAGGAAACAGACATACTTTGGAAGCCACCAAAACCTGAATCGCACCGGACTCGAACAAGCGTTGGACGATAACTTTGTCTTGCCTATCCAGCGCCTCGTGGTGATACCCGATGCCGTGCTTCAAGCACTCCACGAGACCCTGGTCACTGATGTGGTCAAGGTGTGGCCGCAAATCCGCCTCGGCTATGTTTAGGAACCGATCGGGGTCGTTGTCAGCGGTACAATGCAACAGTAGATCGTCTACAGTCAGGCGGCACTGGCGTCGTGACGAAACGAACACGATGACGGGCTTCGTTGGTGCGTATTCCACGATGGCGAGGTATGCTGGCTTGGACATGGCAATCATCAATGAAGGGTAGTGAGGAATGGTGAAGCTTTGGAGGTGGATGTCCATGTCAAGAGGTCGCGAGCTAAATGAATCATGAGCGACGAACAAACCGCTCTCACTGACTTGCTTACCTTGGCGAGAAGTTGAAAATAGCATGCGACGGAGCACCTATCCACTCTCCCAGATCTCGGGCATTTGCAAGCGATACACCACAGGCCACGATACGTGTCTTATTCTCGGTCTGTGCAGAGACATACCGCGTCCTTGAAATGATCACTTCGTACGTCGGACCAACTTCCCCGCCGACGAGCTGAATCTCGTCGGCAATAAGCAGGGCAATCGCCTGCACGTTCTTCCTCTGACGCCACCTGCGCGACAAAATGTCCCACTATCAAGACAGTTAGTTATCAAACAACGAATAAAAGCAGTCTTGGTGCTTTCGGACACTCACTTGACTCGGTGTACACACAATAACATCACCTTTCTCCAGCAAACGCAAGTCTGCGCTCGTCTCGCCAGTCAAACTTACGATCTCTTTTCCGCCCTGTACGCCGCTAAACTTGCGACGCCACTCCACAACACGCTGATCGACCATCTCCTGATATGGCTCCACACAAACCGCTCTCGAGTTGTCCTTCTTATTCCATAGCTTGAGCAGTGCGAATTCGGCGCAGACAGTCTTTCCACTTCCCGTGGGAGCACCAACAAACACGTTTTCGTCAGAAGTGTAGAGCGCTTGGAACACTTGCGTCTGAATTTTGTTGAATGTCTGGATCGTGCTCGAGTAAATCGCCTCAAACTCTTTGTTGTGCAACGCGGAGAGAGGCAGAGATTGGAGGTCGAGGAGCGGTGTCGGAAGTGGGAACTTTTCAGGGAGGATAAGGTGCTTGAATGAGATGGGCAGTCTCGTCTCTGCGTGCAACCATCTATCCGATACAACTGAAATGTAGTAATTGGGAGGGACGGGCTCGAACATCGGGACGGTGATAGTGACATTGTGCTCATCTTCCGCGTATCGCTGACGAAGGACGAATGTATCGTGGAAGAGGATGATCTCGCCATCGACGTCCTCGACGATAATGAAGAACGACTCGGCACCACCATGGATCTTCTCCTCCCAACGGAAATCAGGGACAATGGACAAATCAATGCGCAAGAGAGAACGAGTGATAGGTTGCACCTGTGCCTGCAGTCTGGGAACTCCGGTCAGGATTGCTCTCGATGGAGAAAAAATTAAACACCTACTGTAGTTTAGGGAAATTATGGACGAGGCGGTGAACGAGGCGACCGGCATTAGGAATACCGATGAGCTCTCCAAGCTCAGGTGGGGTCAAATCGAAGTACCGGTACCACGGCTAGAATAGGTAAATGGTCGTATCAGTACCTCACTCAGCCATATCCTGCACAGGTATACGCACGAATTGCTTGCCCTCAGCCTTCCTGACCACTTCTTGAGGTACACCCTTGAACTGGCGAAGTGGCGTCATGGAGCCCCACCTAGTTCCATCAGTCAGGCATAAAGGTCGACAAGCTAAGATGCCTGACTCACATCCGTCGCTCTACCATCTTGCACAACGCAAGACATGCCCGAGCTGGTACAGCCCATCCTCGCTTAAGACAAATTTCGAACATGGCTCGTAGTATGCGTCCGGCTGACTGCTGCACAAAAACCATGTCCGCAACCAACGCAAATCCTAAACAATCCGCAGTCATGAATGAGGTGAATGAATGAACTGGAAAAGGACGCACCTTCGAGCTTGAGCTGGGATATATACGTTTGCAGAAGCACGTTAATTTTGGCGGCAGGCTCGTCGACGCTCTCCTTGACAGGGATAGGCACGCGTTCCAACAGTTTCGCAAGTTCAAATTTCTCATCTTGTCGTACCTGGAGATAGCGCCGTGAGTGAGCTGATCCAACAGTAAGACCTATGGGTCACTTACAGGCAACAGCTTGAACTCGTTCGAGAGCGCAAACACTCGGAACAGTTCCAGCGTCGACATTGTCGGCCGCAAGTGCTGGTTATACGTTGCCATCGAGTGATGGGTCACATAGTAATGCGATGCAATACGACCGAGTTCTGTGCTCTGGAATCGACCGGAAGAGCGCTCGTACTTGATGAGGTGACATTTCTCCAGGAGAGCTGCGGCGGAGTGAACAATATCGGCACGTTTTTGAACCAGGCCATTGTCATCCTCCTGGTAGTCGACTCCGACTCCGTACAGCCCAGGGGACTTGAGCATACGTACGTATCTAATGACATTGGTCAGACATGGGAAAAGTCCACAAGCAGAATGAAAACACTCACAGGTATGTGTACCCCAACCATTGCACTGCTTCGTCGCGATTCCTGACCGTCCCAAGCACGATCTCTGCATTCAAATTGTCCGCCAATTTGGACACGAACTGCGATTCGATGGGTAGCTGCTGGTTCATGAGCGATAGGTAATACTGAAGTTCCGAGTGATTTGTGATAATGATGCCTTCGCCGTAAGTGTCGTACTGCGGCCGTCCGGCACGTCCAAGCATTTGGAGGACATCTTGGGAAGACAACTCGACCCACCGTCCCTTCTCGGGGTTGTATATCTGCGTCCCTTTAATGATGACGGTGTGTGCGGGTAGGTTGACACCCCACGCGAGGGTCGCTGTGCACACCAACACCTGCACAGAACCATCCGCGAAAAGCTCCTCCACAAGGGTCCTATCCTCTCTCGACATACCCGCGTGATGGATTGCAAATCCAAAAGGAAGCAAGTCCCTCAAATTGCTATCCTTGACGTTCCCCGCCTCCTCCGTCAAAATCTCCCGCGTGGCCGAGTCGGGTCGGACAAACTGAGTAATTGTCTCCTTTTCGATAGCCAGATCGCGTATGAACCGAGCGGTCTTGGCAGTTTCCTTGCGAGAGTGGACGAAGACAAGTGTTTGGTTCTTCCCCGCTTGGTCAAGGAGCTTCTCATAGCAGACTTCGTTCATGACCTGGAATCGCTTGATAGCTTTCTTCTCAGTAACACCGATGAATTGTTGTTGGAGTCCGCACGGACGGTAGGAAGCGTCAAAGTAAAAGAGTCCTTTCGACTCGTCCACGCGGAGGAAGGTAGCTACGTCTTGGTAATTGGGCAACGTTGCGGACAGTCCAACAAGCCGAACGTAGTCACCGGTCTGCTCCATCCTCCGAATAGTACGTGCGACAACGCTCTCCAGAACAGGACCACGCTCGTCGTGCAATAGGTGGATCTCGTCGATGATCATAAGGCGAACAAGATTCGTGTAGCTGGTATCTGTGCTTTTGCGAGTGATGACGTCCCACTTTTCCGGTGTCGTCACAATGATTTGAGTCTCGGAGATTTGCTGTTTCGTCATTTGAGAATCTCCGGTAAGCTCGCCGACTTTGACACCAAAAGCGGAGGTAAGACGGGAGGTAAAGTTGCCAACCATTTCTTGTACGAGGGCTTTCATAGGGGCAATATAGACTATCTTGAACTGGTCGAGGGCAAACTCGCCGGTCTCTTCATCTCTGTACTTTGCCAGCTCGTTGAGAACGGCCAACATTGCAACGTTTGTCTGGTTAAACCCAATGAGAGATGGCTTCAAGGTACAATGATTCAGCTCACCTTGCCGGCACCGGTCGGTGCGCAAAGGAGTAGTGGCTCATCTGTGCCAAACGCAACAGGGAACAACTTGCTCTGCACCCGATTGAGCTTTGGAACCGTGAACGCGGCCCGTGTCCACTCGGGCAACTTGGTTACAGGAACAAGGTCATCATCACTGCCGGCGTGTTTCTTCGGCGCAGGGACGTGGATCTCTTCGAAGCCCTTCCGAGAACGTTTAAAAGACCCGTCAGGTAGCTTGCATTTTTTGTTCGACATCAAGTGCCCTCCTTGACTAAACGCCATACTCTCGAGGTCGACAATCTTCTTCGGTTGAACCGTGGAACCTGGTGCGAGAGTTGCTGTCTTGGGCACCGTTCCACCGGCCTCTTTGACGTCGACATCCATGGCATCGTCGTGGGTCTTCTTCGCTTGTCGGTCTCCCGCCAGTTCCCTCAGAATCCATCCGACACCCTTTTCTCGCATCGCGACCTCTACGTTCACCCGTTCATCTGTATCGCTCCGGATCAACTTGGTACACCAGACTATAACTTCCCTGTTCTTTAAGAACTTCGTGATGACGTGGAAGCTCTGGTACTCGAACAACTCCATCAGCTGGTTCTCGCAGTCTCGCAAACCCGACTCTGAACCAAGGATGGAGAGGACTGCGGTGGCTTTGTCTGCAGCTGTGACCGGGTCAGGGTAGACTTCAGAAATCTGTCGCTGTACCCAGAAGCCATCAATGGTGTGTGGAGAAACGACATCCTTATCTGCTTTGGCTTTCCCTGCTTGAGAAGCAGCGGAAGATCCACCGATAACCAGCTCATCAGGGCCAGCATTTTCCTCTCCACTGGCCTCTTCCTCGCCCTCTTCCTCTTCCTCATCGTCGGTCTCGTCCCGGATTTCGTAACCCTCCTCGTCTTCTTCCTCTTGCTCCTCCTCGTCGAAGACAACTGCAACTCCAATTTCTTCGTCAATCTCCGCATCCTTCCGCTCCATGTCTGGGTCGACCACTTGCTCGTCCTCAGCACCGTAGTCGGTTATTTTCTTCGATAGAGCGACAAGTTGGGAGAACGTGTCGTTTGAAATACCGCCCAAGATTTCCTCGATCTCCTTTTTCTTGTCAAAGTCCTTCAAATTCTCATTTTTGAGGGTCTCCAGGACAGTATCCGTAGCGCTACGAATGATATCCTGAGCTTGGTCCCCGAGAGTCTGGTGCACGGCCGACAGCATGAGCTCGTAGGCCTCCCGCGTCTCTGCGGTGCGCGGTCGGTACGTCAATCCTTCGACATCCTGAGTTGCCTCAATGATGTCGGCAAACCCAAAGCCAGCCTCTGTACGACGCTTTGTAGATGCTGCCTTTTCAAGAGCGTCGTGTCTGCCGGCGTCTCCTGCTTTTTTCTTCTTCTTTTCAATGTCTTTTGGAGCGGCTCGTAGAACGCGCGAGCCCATCTCCTTGGGGTCGATTCGACCTGCGAGGGAGGTTGGTGCACCATCCGGTTCCTTGTCTCGTCGTGGAAGTGCAGAGCGGTCGGCTGTGAGGACGAGGGAGGAAATAGCACCGTAGTTGTATCCAGAAAGGTCTGGTTTTCCAGCGGGTCGACCCGACATTTTGGCGAGGCTATGCTACAAAGAGAAAAAAGAAGAAGTAAAACAAAGAGCGAGGGTGAATTGAAGTATGGTTGTTCGACGCTGTCGTCGTTGTGTAAAGACGAGACAATCTCAACTTCTTGGACCGAGCTTACTCAGCGCCCTCCATTTCAAACATGAGTAAACAAACTAACACACAGGCCCGAGAGGACGCATAGATTTGAACTTAAAGTAGATTAACGATTCCTGCGCTACAACCGTAACTAAAGTGAAAGTTGCAGATGCCTTGCCATACACCATACATTGTTGCACTCCGGTAATGTGGCATACAATCAACCCAATATACAACGACCCCCCCACGCGTACTAACATTATTGCACAAAGGCAGCAGCCTGAGACACTGACAAGCCAATTCCGGTCAGTCTGTTCGTCGCACTGCCAAACCAACTGCTTCAACTGGTATACTTCAATGCAACGACCATCGACGACGAAGTCATAGGACCTGGGACTCTTGAAGGTTTCTAACAATTCGCTGAACAACATAAGACTTTGTTGCGCGTCCCGTGTGGCATGGACGGTAAGTAAAAAACCAGAGGGGGTAAACATGGCACATGCAATGCTGCCACGGGATACAAAAGTTCAGTCTCTTGCAACTCAAGCGCTTCAGCAATCACGGTGGCTACAACCACTCGCTGGGCGAGATCTCCGAGTCAGATGACAGCAGCTTAACTGCAAAAAGTCTTGGAAGCATTCAAATACATAGCGGTGGCAGAAAGCCTCAGGTCTGGTTCAACTGACTGCCAGTGAGACAAAAGAAACGTACTGCCCCCAATGTCAGTATACAAAGCTGACACCTAGGCTGAGGATGAACGTGAAAGCGACCATCTCCCAGAAGAGTTTACACAGTGAAGCTAGCCGTGTTACATGGATGTCACATAGTGTAACATTGTAGTTACATCACAATCTCATAACAATCAGACTCATCAATAAGCTGTAGTAGCGAACAGAGGCTAAGTTAAGCGCCTGAATTCATATCTAGTACGAAATTACCGAGGGTAAAAAGTGTCTACCATGATGCTGGCACTCATATCATTGTATCTTGCACGTCTCAAGTGGATTTTTGGGTTGTCACACTGTGATTCCGTTCAAGGCTGCATTTCCACTGATCCACCCCTTGGCCAGAGGGCTTTTGGAGTAACTCGGCGTCAAGTGGGACTTAATATTACATAATTACAAGTTGTGCTATGCCGTGGAAAGATTATACCATAACGAGCGACGACTTCGATAGTACAACGCTGCAAGCATGAGCCGTGCCGATCTGTGGATCTCAATCAATGGCTCATAGCACGCACACCATGCTCTTCCAAGCCGTCCGCCATGAGCTCCTCAAGTCGCAAGACTGTACCATGCCGTTTTTACAGTCAAGGCTGTTGTCGCTTTGGAGCCAACTGCAACTTCGTACATGATACGGACGTGCAGGTAAACCCGCTTCTGTACCGCCGATAAGCACTCGAATATTGACTTTTGCAACGTTTCAACGCCTCAGCCTACTAGGAAAGAGACACGTTCGCACCAGCCAGTAGTTCGATTCAACTCGTTGGAATGTATTGACCATACTGAGAACGCTCTTGCCAGTCCCAACGCCACGATTCCGATTCTGCAAAACCGACATCCAGTCCTCCTTCTCACGACACCTCTGATGCCCGTCACAGACCTTGCTATGCTTGGAGAGCTGGGACTTGTACCAGAGGGTCCAAGTGCCGGTTCAGTCACGATATCGACGTACGTTTCTAGTTCCTTTACAAAAGGAACGTATCCGTGATTGAACCGTGGGTACAGAAACCAGGGCTCGGGTCCTCCAGATCGAACAAGCAGAAATTTGCTGCTACTTCACGTCCAGTGCCCCCTCAGGTGGAGGAAGGCCTCCCCACTTCTTTGGCTGCATGTTCACCGCGTGCTGAGCATAGCCCCCTGGAAGCTGTGCACGTTCGGGCCCAAGGGGCCGAAGCTACTGCGACACGTGAGCGTGCAAACATCATTGCCAGAGAGGAAGCAGCCAAAACGATCAGTCAAGTCGTCTCCGGCTCTATCGTAACCTATAGTGCGGGACTCGACGTTCCAAGTCTGATAACAGGTTTCGAGACATGCACGTTACATGTTGGAAACCTTCCTCTCGATGTAAACGAGGATGATGTCCACGAGTTACTGACGAATCAGGGCTTAGACGTCAATCATTTCCACCTCGTGATCAAGAAAAGGTTTGATCGTAAGCTCGAAGCACACATCATCACAGACATTGCAGCTGGACGGGCACTTGCCTTGGGTCTCGATGGTGTCGAATTTCAAGAGGAGATTTTGGCGGTCGAAATGTCCGCTACCAATTCCCTTGAGGGTATGAGTGCTGCGACTGGCCAGAGTTCCGAGATCCTCACCATATCCTGGCGCGCCCCATCCACGCGCTATATCGCGGAGTACGTCGATATTGCTGTGGCCAATGCCAAGGTCAAAGAATTGGACTGTTCCATTCATGGCGGTCGTCGCATCAAAGTCGAGATGAACTCTCAACCCCGTGGTCGCTTCGTGCCCAATTTACGACTGAACGCGATCAGAATCAACAATCTTCCCCTGTCTGTTACCGATGACGATGTCATCGGTTTCACAGGCTCCCTGTCCGTCAAGCGACTACCCATTGGGGGTGCATCTGGAATCATGTACTCCGTGGAGCACATTGCTAGACTGATTCGGGATGATATCAAACGGGCTGTTCCAGGAGGACTCAAGAAATTCGACGACCCTTCTGGCGCCTGTACCATGGGGGGTGTCGTTTTCGCTCGTGCTCACTTTTCGTCGTGGGATGACGCCCACGTCGCCTACACACGTCTCTCGGATAGACGATACGGAAACCAACCTGTTTGGCTCCGACTTCCCGATCCGATGTACTTCACGCTTATTATACCCGTCGAACAGTACAAGGCTCAAAAGGCACAGTGGGATGATCTTTCGAGCTCGATCAAGGATAGAAGAGCCTGCACGCTCAATGTGCGCGACTGCGGAAACGCTGTTCGTATTCAACTTTTCGGGTCGGTCAAGGAAGCGACGGGTGCTTTGAAGGTCAGGGTCGAGAATCTGGCTAGGGGTGACAAGGTGGAGGGTTGGCATCGGTCATTGGGCATTCCTGGCAACCCGTTCGTCCTCCATGTTCATTCGGAGGCTGGCGCATACTTGCGCGTCGATTGGAAACGGCAATCCTTGAAGGTCTATGGGACGCCAAGAGCTGTTGATCAGGCTCGCGAGATGATCAAACGCGAGCTCGACAGCCTCGCTTCTTTAGACTACACCGTCACCATTGCACGGCAATCCGTGGGCTTTTTTGTCAGAGAGGGGATTCAGCAGCTGAAAGAGACACTAGGAGAGAACAACGTCCGGTTCGCGATGTCATGCAGGAAAATCACTGTGTCAGGCGGCGAAGAAGCACGACATGCTCTAGATCGTCTTATCACGCTCTCTTATAAGGGAAAGTGTGGCCTCCCCAATGCATCGCAGGGCGGCCAAACTTGTCCAATTTGCTACGACACTGTCTCTTCTCCGCATCAGCTAGGCTGCGGCCATGTGTATTGTGTCGCCTGCCTCCGCCATTTCATCTCGTCGGCTCTGGATTCGGATCAATTACCTCTGACTTGCCTTGGAGATGAAGCTCGGTGTCGCGTTCCGGTCGCCATTCCCACAATTCAGCAGTTTCTTCCGCCAGCGTCGTTTAATCGGCTGCTAGAAGCAGCATTCGACGCCTATATTGCGAAACACCCTGAGCAATTCAAGCACTGTAAAACACCGGACTGTACGCAAATTTATCGTGCCGCCCAGGCTGGTGCGACTCCTCGAACATTGCATTGTCCGTCGTGTTTCTCCACAGTGTGCAACGGATGTCACGAAGATGAGCACGGTGGTCTGTCTTGTGCTGAAAGCAAAGCACGACGAGATCCTGCGGAGCAAGAGCGGCTAAACGAGGTCTGGATTACCTCGCAAGGCGGACGCGTGAAGAAATGTCCGCAGTGCGACGTACTGATTGAGAAACTGGAGGGGTGTAATCACATGACGTGCCGGTACGCAACGTTCCTGTGTTCCCTCTGCAGTCCTGAATAGTCTGACTGACCTATCGACGTGTAAACTTTGGACGCTAGGTGTGGCGCACACATCTGTTGGCGATGTATGGGGGTCTTCACCGGTCGGGTGATTTACCTCCACATGTACGCCGCCCATGGGACTATCCACGACGATCTGCCAGCTGCACCGGAACCAAACGGAGGAACACAAGAGGAACGAGGGAGGGGTGGCCGAGGTTGTACGATCATGTAGGATGCCGATGACTTGGATCATTCCTTGCTTTGCTTTTCTGTCCCATTTCTGTTCTTGATATCAGAGACTGTATCATGTGTTTGCAATGACAGTTGAGCTTGTTGCTTGTACTAGGAGTAGCTGCACGAACGCCTGCGGATGGGACAAATGATATTACATAGAAGATAGAAGATAATGTTTGTCCTCAACATCAACCATACGAGCTGGACTATCGTCCATTTTAACACAGGATTGGAACCCGACTCCAGCTGCTCTGAGTGCATTTCCGAGTCAACGAGTCGAGTCACGCTTCGCTTTGAGCAAGCGATCCCAACCTGACTCGAGGAAAAAGTAGATCAACGATTCCTCGCGCCACTGGCAACCGTGACTAAAATGAAAGTTGCAGATGGGCCTCGCCATACACTGTCACTGACGTTTGCACTCGGGTGATGTGGCATACAATCGACCCAATATACAACGACCACACTGGCACTGGCAACGCTGTAGCGAACAGAGGGTCTCCCGGGCCAGAGGTGAGTCTTTAGGAGTGGCATTTCTTGTATCATTCGACAACACCCCGTATCCCTTAGTACTAGTCTCAGTTGGTGTGGTGTGAGGGTACCACAGGCGACGTGATTGACTCAGACGCACTGGCAAGCGTACGGTACCGAGCACGATGGTCGCCTGACTCTGAACCCCGAACACCTCCATCTTGGCGGAAGCGCTTGGCCGAGGCGGGGCAGCCAAGCAGACCCTAAGTTATGAACCTTGATCCGATCTTTTGCCACCACTTGCACTAGCCTGGAGTTGGTTATTTACGACACATATGCTGTGTGAACAAGCCAGGGTACTGTGGAACATGTCACCCGGATTAATTCTGTGATTACAGCACTTGAGAAATTGATCACTGTAAACATCACTAACAGGCAGTGCCTTCGAGCGCCTGAACTCCTCCTATCTACGAAATTACCGCGGGTAAAAAGTATCGGCGCTCATATCATTGTATCTTGCGCGTCTCGAGTGGATTTTTGGGGGTCGTGATTTCGTTTTGAAGGCTGCATTCCCACTGATCCGTCCCCTAAAGGGCTTTTGGAGAGGCTCGGCATCAAGTGATGTATGCAAATGGTACCATTGAGGTACAGCGTCATTTCGCGGGCTAAAGCGCTGGTATATCGTCGCACGGGCCCTCACTGGAACACGGTGCTTATTTCATCTTGTGTACTGCGGCATGACACTGATATGAAAGAGTGGAAGTACAATGGGAACGCCAACCGGACTCTCCTTTCACCATCTAATTGGGTTGTGGGCAATAAGCGTGGTGCACGGAAAGAATACTTGCCGCACGTCATTCATGAGGCACGGAGATGACGTGTGGGCAACAAGAGTGCATGTTAATATGATGCAGAATGTTAGTGCTCCAACCCTAGACAAAGGGGAAAGTAGAGCAGACATGATTGGATTGAGAGTCAAGTGATACAGAAAAATAAGCCTCGTGCTACTCATAAAACAGTGTAGGTAGATCCCGAGAATATTGTCCGTGGGGATGACATGGCGCTAGTGATTTAGATAACAGATGCTCTACGACATGCAACTTCCATGGGCATGAGTGGGAAGCTCTGACGAGAGGGGTAGCTCAACAGGCTGGCCAAAACAAATTTACATTACAAGTATACCTTCTTTGAGGGGGGAATCAATCCTGTCGTCCTTGTGACATTCAGAGACCGCAGCAACGCAGGCGGAAGGGGTGCACTTACCGTGAGCCAAAACAGAGGATACCTGCGTTGTATATTGTTGAAAAAAAGCGCGACGATGAGAGCGAGAGTACACGATAGAAGGACAACAGGGAGCAGATACCAGGATAAATCGATCACCTGCTGGTTCACGGCTGCCAAGAGGGCCGTTGCCCCAGCCGGAGGATGAACCATTTTGGCGAGTTGCATGACTACGAGGCTCAGCGAAATCGAGAGGGACGCGGCCAGCCACTGCAACTCGATGTATTGTTCTGAAGGCAGGTGTTGAAATAGTTTTGATATACAGATACCACACAATGCGCCAATGAAGTGACCACCAATAACCGCTCTGGGTTGTGCCAGAGGACTATCGATGGAGCCGTATATCAATATGGCCGACGCGCCCTGTGACGATATTCGTGGCGTTGGTGAAAAAGCCTGATGCAGAATTCAATTCTTACACAGCTGGCAATCAGTGGCGGGACTCCGCGTTGTGCGAAGTAATGTGCGCTGAAGATAGCTTGGATCACGGAGACACCGCAAAATGCAGCGACAAAGGACCAGAGGCTGACACCATAGGGCGGTAGAGGTTTTGGAGGGGAAGAACGGTAACCCAGCCAATGGCGGACAAAAGGTGTGACGAGTCCGACCAGTTGGTGGTGTGAAGGGTTCATGTCGAGTTTTTTTTTCGACTGGATCTAGTTGCATGCATAATATACACGTCCTCGCTCTCGGCGAACGTCAACAGTCAGGGAACACTTATGACGGAGTGGGACGGGGGTCCTCGTTCGACTCATCGGAGTTTGATCGACTTACCTTTTAAAGGGAAATTCCCCCTGCCACTTTGTGTCGCCTCCGTAATTCAAAGTTCGTGTAACCTGGGGGACCAAGAATTATTCGGCCAATTCCATCCTGTTCCTGTTCCTGTTCCTGTTCCTGTGCCACCACTTCATTACTCATTCGGTTTCGGGTCAGCGTCTGCAGTTTCTCCACTCCTTCCATCAGCTTCTCGAAAGCCCCTGCGACCCTGCGGCCTGTTTCAAACGTCGATAAAGAACCGCTCGCAGGCACGCACGGGCGGTGAAGTTCGGGAATCAAATTCGAGGATGACGACTCTGTAAGCTCGGAAGAAAGTGGGGATGGCTGTGCAGGTGAACCCTCCGTAGGTGGTGCATCTATGATGCAGACGGTGAGTTTAATCACTTACCTTGCTGACTTGCGCGAACCAGGCTGCTTCATCGTCAATGTCGATGCCTTGTGGCATGACTCGCAGTGAAGTGATCGGGGAGGGTATTTAATGTGATCAGCCACCTTCGTCTGGGACGCAGCCCGTCTATGAGGTAAACAATCGACGGTTTGCCTCATAGACCCAGACTACAGTAACCTGCCTGGCACAAGAAATCGATCAACATATACCTTGTCTGAATCAGACAGCCTCCGCGCAGAGTTCCGAAAAGACCGAATAATTTGTCAAGGTGTTAGCAACTGTCCCAGCATCACCACGCGACAAAAACAAGTCTCTCATTGGTCCAGTCACAGAATGAATCCAAGACTCTGACTGTTGCACGGGACCAATGTTTCTATCTGATTTGGATACATACACGCGTCCGGTTCTAGATTACCGTGAACTGCCCCAATAACATTCACCCTGTCGGCTTGAAGTATACAGTAGAGGTACGGTCGATGGCAGTTGAGGCCATGTAATAGGGTGGGGTTCACTACGGTTCGTAGGTCTCGTGGTACGCTTCCAGCGTAAGCAGTTTATTGAACTTTGCAAGCCTTGTCAGCTGGGAGACACGATGAGACCACGCAACGTCATACCTCCTTTGGCTCAGACAATTTAATTTTGCAGAGCCAACCTAGTTCTCGCACCTCAGAGGATACAGTATTGTCAAGTTTGAGTCACTTACCTTCGTCTTCCGGAGAACGGTTCACCAGACCGGGTTCGCTGTCGAGTCTTTGGTTTACCTCCACAATCTCACCCGAGACGGGAGCATACTACACACACGACCCTCAGTATTCTTACTTGAGATAAAAGGGATCCACTCAAAACGATATCCGAAGCAGCCTTGACACTTTCCACGGCACCAATTGTGTCTATGAACAAAGTTTTGTTTCAGCCGCATTAATTTCAATAGGCGACGACCCTGAACGTGTATTTGAACGAGGCTCACCTCCTTTGGAGATTTTTGACCCTGCGGTAGGGAGCTCGACGAAAACGATGTCCCCGAGACTTTTTTGCGCGTGGTCCGTGATGGCAATGGTACCCAAGCCCGTAGCATCATCGAAGGCGACAGACTCGTGATCTTCCGTGTACTTTTTCGCTAGTTGAAACAGTATATATTATAAACGACGCGGAGCATGAGGCTGAACGACACGCACTGACGATGGTCCGATGGACGGGGAGGCGGGGGGCACAGGGTCTTGCGACTCTTGTAGTTCGCAGAGGGCGCGAAAGACGAGCACGAGCGATGGCAGAGAACATGAGTGAGTGTTGTCTACCTGCTACGATCACGTCGAGTCGGAAAGAAAAGGGAAAACGAAACAGTACGTGTTTGGTCACCCGCACCGAGCCGATGAGATTTAAATTTACTGCGGCCTCACCAAACTCGAACTCGAAAACGACACTACGCTATCGATCCTGAAGCTGACGGTTTCGCTCGTCTCCCTCTTTGGAGTTTGGCCGAGCAATCATCGGCATAGGTAGCGATTGTCCACATTCGAGCGATCTTGGACCAAGTGCTTGTCTGTGTTTGTTCACCTTCCAAAGAAGGGATTGCATGTCTTGACGAGCTTTGCTAGCCGACAACGACAACCATGGCGGAGAGAACGAATCCCAACATGCTTTTTGCAAACTTCAACCAGGACTACTCGTATGTTTCGAATCTCGTCCGGTTTCTTTGCTTGCTTATTTGTCATCGTAGATGCATATCAGTCGGCACGCGCAAAGGTTATAGCATCACCAATTGCGATCCATTCGGAAGAGTCTATACCATGAGTGCGTCCGCAGCACCTGACATGTAACGCACAACTCAGGCGAGCCATCTGTACATAGACGATGGCGCACGCGGAATCGTGGAGATGCTCTTCTGCACCTCGCTCATCGCCCTCGTCGGCGCCGCGGATCAGCCTCAATCCAGTCCACGAAAATTGCAGATCGTGAACACAAAGGTATGCTTTATATACCTACTTTCCGTTCTTTTTTTGATTCAACAGTCTCGTGTTGCAGCGTCAGTCAATGATCTGCGAGCTTCTCTTCCCTTCCTCCATTCTTGCCGTCAAGCTAAACCGTAAAACGCTTGTCATCGTTCTCGAAACCGAAATTTACATTTATGATATATCCAATATGCGTCTTTTACACGTTATCGAAACTGCACCCAATCCCGACGGTAAATATCTGATTCTATTTCGGTTGGCTATGTCCCTCACTCGTTTTGCACAGCAATATGTGCGCTCTCCCCAAACGCGGAGAACTCGTACCTCGCATACCCTTCGCCCATTCCATCACCCTCAACACCTGCCTCCACGTCGACGTCTCCTCCCACTGCATCGCAACAACCAGCAACTGGCGATGTCCTCCTATTTTCAACGACGACCCTAACACTCACGAACATTATTCGCGCACACAAATCACCGCTCTCTGCGCTTGCCATCTCGCCATCAGGCACGCTCCTCGCAACAGCGTCCGACAAGGGAACCGTCATTCGCGTGTGGAGTATCCCCGGCGCAGAGCGGCTCTGGCAGTTCCGAAGGGGCACGCGAGAGGCCAGGATCTACAGCATGTCCTTCAATGCCATGGGAAGTCTACTGGCCGTCAGCTCTGCCCACGATACCGTTCACATATTCAAGCTCGGCCCTCGGCAAGGACCAGGGAGCGGTACAGGCACCAAGAAAGATCGACCCTCGAGTCCGATGGAATCCGTGGACAGCAGAGACCCCGAGGATGGACGGACGGGCGACTACGATTCATTCGTGGACGAGCGAAAGAAGAGTAACAGCGTGTCGTCCGTGATTCGGCGGCGGTCGATGCATTTGACCAAGTCGATTTCATCCTCCGTCGGAGGGTATCTGCCGAATACACTCACGGAGCTTTGGGAGCCGTCACGTGACTTTGCGTTTTTGAGGCTGCCGACGAGCGGTGCACGGTGTGTGGTTGGGTTAAGCGGGTGAGTGTACTTGGTCTGGCTCATTGACGGTATCTGGGTTACTCACGATTTGGTCGCGGATATTGTCGTGCGTTTGGGTGCCCTTTTCTATCGGCATGTAGCACGCTGCCACACGTGATGGTGATTTCCTCCGAGGGTTACTTCTACGCTTATAACATCGACCTGGAGAACGGCGGGGAGTGTACTCTGATGCGACAGTATAGTCTCGTCGACACGGATCCGAGTGGAATGGACTGAAGTTGGCAAAAGGGGGTAGTGCCGATCGAAGAACGAAATATGACCAGGGTCTATCTACAAATGAACGGAGCGTGAAACCGATCCCGTAGCCTGTACCATAAGAACAAACGAAAGGCAACAAGTTGGACAGGCAAGCGATGAAGAAGAGAAGGGTATGGCAATGTCGATGATCTGATCACTTTACTCCCGGCTCCCGATGATCCGCAAAAGCATCTTGCCGGAGTGGGTTGCAGCGACGTTGTCCCACTCCTCTTGTGATGATATGAAATGAAGAACTCCCTTAGCCTTGGCGGATCCGAGAGCGCCCGCGCGAGGTTGTGCGTTCTCCACCTTTTCTGCCGGGGGCTGCTGCCAGAGGGCTATAGCGAACGATTTAGAAATGGTCGACTTGTCAGTCTGGATGAATTTTTCGTAAATTTTTCGACGCAGTTCGTCGAACGCGGTGTAGCGAGGTAGGTGGAGCATGACGATACTGCCTTCGTGTATGGCTTTGATAGAGAGCGTCATGGGGTTGCCACTGGATGACGTTGATCCGCTCGATATCGAGGTCGCCAAGGAAGACCGACGGTCTGAGTGTAGAGAATATGAACTGACGGTCGTGCTGGATTGCTTCTGTGAGAAATGATACATCGACTCGTCCACGGTCGGCGTCTCGGGGTATCCATTCGGGATCTCATCATGTGGTACGATTAAATCTGGAAGGTCCTCAGCACTCATGATGCTACGATATAATAGCACACCGCATACCAGAGAAGTAGGCATCGAGGATATCCCCCTGATCTTCAGATTGAGAACCATCTTCTGACCCTGGTTCGTACTCCCTCCATGACTCCTCAGGAAGCGGGAGTGGTCGTTGCGCATTGTTTGCCAATGGCCTTGCAGGTCGCTCGCTCCGTGGAATCACAGCATCAACGGAGGAGTTGGTCACTATTGATGCCAGACTGGACACTGAAGCTCTTGGATGGCGTCGAGGTGCTGGGGTAGGACTTGGCAAACAATAGTCCATACCAAGTTCGTCCAAATAGGCAGTAGCCCCCAAAGTGTTCGAAGAGTGCGTCGATTGCAAAGAGGCTGTTGAGTACCGGGACAAAGATCGTGCTGGAGAAATGGTGAACGTCGCAGTTGAGAAGGGATGCTACTACTTACGTGATGGTTCAGAGGATTGCGGAGAACTGGATGGTGCCGCGACATAAACCTTGACATTGCGGTTCGTCTTACTGGCAATAGATCCGGGCCGTGTTCGCGTCCAAATCCCGCCTAAATCAGATTTCGGCGGAGAAGAGAACTCGCGACCTTCTGGGAGCGATTCCAGAAGTTCGCCACCGAGGACGTGGGGGTTGTGTCCAAATTTGATTGGAATGTCTTGCGACGCGATGACAGGTTGCCGAGAAATGGGCGGAAGTTGTCGAGGCGTCTTAACAGGCGTCGAGGGCGAAGAGGACGAAGAATGAGATCCCGAGGATGAGGTCCTGGACCTCATGGAGCGAATGTCCTGCGTCCGATCCATCGATCTGCTTTGTCTTGCCCTCCTCGTCTCCATTCTTAATGTTTTTCAGTACGTTGGCGAAAGCATGAACCCTGATGGTATGGTTGCCTTGCTTAACTATCGCGTGAGTTCCTATTTCTTGGCCCCTTTGACTTGATGTTCATCTTACCATCAGGAGGATGGCATTACTCGTAAGCCTTTCTTGCCAAGCCTCTTCATCGATTGGTCTCATCTTCTCCATAGCATACTTTACTTTTTGGAAGCATGGCCTCAATGAGGTCAAACTTTAGTATTCCTCTCTTATTTCCATCATTCGTCTTCGGGCACCATTAGGTTTGCAGATCAGAATCATATACGACATCCAAGATAGAAACAACCGTGTTGTGATCTCCTAGTCTACCACCGTCGTCGTACATCATAGTTCGTCGTGCGCATCCTTGGGAGTCTCAAACACAGCCTGAGCATCCACCGGCGTCTCTACAACCGCCTTGGGCTTTAGATCGTTCTTTGCGTGCTCCTCCACGAAAGCTATCAGGCTCTCTAATGCACGGTCACCATCATAATCGATGAATTCACGTGAACCCGCAGGCTTGAATTTCAACGTTGGGAAACCCGCAACACGGAAAGGAACAGATTCCGGCAGATCGTTTTCTTGTGCTTCGAGTTTTGCACTGAGGAAATGTGAGCTTCGGGACGAATTAGAATTAATTATGTTCGTCTCTCACATGATGATCTGATCCTTCACATTAGCGAAGTGGTCGCCGAGAGAATCCCAGGTTGGCTTCAATCGCTTGCAGTGGCCACACCTTCATGTCGCAGTGTAAAATGGCGTGATCCACAAAAACTAAAAACTACATACCAGGTAGCATAGAACTCGACGAAAACGTCTTTCGAATCATCAAAGACGGCTTCCTCAAATTGCTGGCCGACAAGAGTAAACACGCTCTCATCTTGAGTCTCAGGAATCGGCTGGCTCTTCAACTTTGGAAGGAGTTTGCCGTCAATGTAATCAGCAACCATCGCCGAAATTGCCTCAGGGTCAATAGCCTTGTCCTGATCGTAAGGATACTTGAGTTGTTTCTGAAGGTCCTGGACGACAAAGCTCGGCCACTTGGGCTCGGCGAGGTTTAGGGCCTTGGCATGATCACCGAACTTTGTTGCATCGATCCAGACAAAGTTGACCTTGCCGTGGTACAGGGACGCGACAGGCTTGAGCGAGTCAATAAAACTCTGGCTGTTCTCGTCAGCTGGGTCAACAAAGAGGTAGGCCAAGGGCTTTGTGCTGGTAGCGTAGATAGCATATGTGTCGCCGTTGACTTCGCCAAGGAGTGGA